>JANEHK010000003.1:27234146-27326732 GCA_025960845.1 Tachycineta bicolor
ACTAGGTGATGTGCTTTAGTGGTTATGTGGTCACAGTGGTACTGCTAGGTTGACAGTTGGACTGGATGATCTTAAGGGCTTTTTCCAACCTTGATGGTTCTTGATGGACTTCCCATAGGAAATCCTATTTATAGCCTGGAGAAAAGGAGGCCAAAGGGACCCTTTATTGCTCTGTATAAATGAAAGGAAGTTGCAGCAAGGTGGGAGTCAATCTCTTCTCCCAGGCAACTAGTGACAACATAAGAGGATGGCCAAAAGCTGTGCCAGGAGAAGTTCAGTTGGGACATCAGGAACACTTTCTTCACTGAAAGAGTGGTTAAACATTGGAATGGGCTGCCCAGGGAAGTGGTAGACTTACCATTCCTGAAAATGTTCAAGAAATGACTGGATGGGGCATTTAGTGCCATTGTCTAGTTGACAAGGTGGTGTTTGGTCAAAGGTTGGATTTTATGATCTCAGTGGTCTTTTCTAACTTCAATGAAACTATGATTCTGTATTTCAGACTTTGTTTATTATTTCTTATCCTTTTACTATGAAGAGTCTGGATTCACATTGTATACTTCTCACTTCATGTCAGGTACTCACATATATTGATTTAAATGGCACACACACACACACACACACATATACACACACACACACACACATATACACAAACTAAGGTACATATTTTTCATAATATTAACAAACAAAATGGTTTGTTTGATGCCTGTGGACTGTTTTAAAATTTTATTTCCTACAAGTTACAGGATAAATTTTGAGTATTTCTAACATTATTTAACTTTATAGAATAGCAAGACAGAAAATACAGTAGAGTTGTACTAATTAAATAGAACAGTTTGGGGCTTTTTTATTGCTCGCTGGACTTGATCATCCTAAAGGTCTTTTCTAATCCAAAAGGTTCTATGATTCTATGATTACTCTTCCTAAAGAACATGTTTCCTTAAGAATCTGAGGGGAAAATTTTTTTTTTTTTTCCAAAATCACTACTATAGATTAAACAGAACAAATAAATATAGTTTCTTTGAATATACAACTATTTCTTCCAAGTAAGAATGCAGTGATGCAATCATTAGTGATTTTAAATCTCTATTAAGCTGAAGGAAGATCATTTTAATAGATATTACAATAGAACTTTACCAATGTAGGTAAGTAAGAAAGAAATTATTGGAAAAAATGAAATCATAGGTAAGTAAACTCAAGCCAGTAAATCCAACATAAGATATGCCCAGAGTTTTTGAAAGCATTAAGTAATTAACTCACTGTAAAAATGTCCTCATTAAAAAAAAAAAAAAAAAAAAACCAAAAAAAAACCACCCAAAACATTTAACATATATATCCAGTCCTATTAATGCTGCTGTAGAAGTTTCTAAGTGACCTTCCAACAATGATAATACCCATGTCCAATTACTACTGATGACCATAGGATGAAAATTTCACCTCTAAATCTTCTAACTATTAAAACAGTTATAAATAGTACTCCTATTAAGTGAGCAACCCAATATTCAATTAACAGTTAATGATGCATAGGGAAATAGTTTCAAACACTCTAGAATAGACTTGAGATGATTTTCAAAATTAACATGAGACTTCTGGATACTGAATTGTGACTAATGCCTGGTAATAATACTTTCATACTTTTTCATCATGTACTCTCTTATATACAAAATGAATTCTTGAAAGAATCAGTTAAGTTATTCCTTGAATCAACCCAGAATACCTTAATATATTAAAAGAAAGAAGTGGTCCAAGTATTTTGATTTCTTATGGAATTTTCTACTATCTTAGACTCACAAGTCTCTTAACACTTTTTATTACATTCTTTCTTAATTAAATCCATTCCAGAAACTTACTCTGATTACTTTAAAAACTATTTTTGTGCTGACTATTTGAATGCACATTTAATGGAGTACTATTTTTAGGTGGAAAATCAGAGAGAAATCACAAAATTATAAGAAAGGAGGTTCCCTTCCTAACCCACGTTTTTCCCTTCCTAATCTACGTCTTCATCTAATGAATCTCATTCCTGGGAGATATTCTCTAGGATTTTGAAAAGTAGTCAGTGACAGACACATCATAACTTCTTTAAACCATTTCAATGTTTCACTGTTATGAGTGTAATATTTCAGTGTTTCATGATTGCAAACCCAGAGTGTATTTATAAAGTTTTTCTTTTTTTTTCTAATTTCTTACTGAGGTGAAATCTGATAAAGATTATTATTTTTCATTATTCTTCATCTTCCTTGCTACAAACTTTTTTTTTTTTTTTTTAATAGTACACTGTACATATTTGAATGCTTTAGAGTGCCGCCTGCCTGTGTTCTTTTCCATAAACTAGGTTAATCTTTTCTTGAGAATCTGTTATTATTCTTGATGCTCTTAGGCTGTTATCTGGCTAGTTTGCATCTTCCATAATATTTATGCCCAGTTTTTCCACAAGAGGATTCTGTTAAAACATTGCTACTACTAGCAAGAGCGGAAAAGTGAATTCACCTAATATGGAAGATATATTCTTGTTCATTCATACTGAGGTTGCTACTTTTTTCAGAATGTGACAATATTGTTCAAGTTCATCTTAGGATCTGAAATAATAACCCTAATAATCTTCTTGACAGGACTTTTGTCTAGTTGTTTCCCTTTTCTTATAATTGTTATAAAGCATTTTTAATTTTTTAATTATATTGATTTTTTTTTTGCACCATCCTACAGTTTCTGGACACTATCTTAATTTTTAATCCTACTACTTGTTGTATTTAGCAATAATATTTTCTATATGATTATAAAAGTCCTTTATAAATATTTAGTAGTCTTATAGCCAGAGCAATCTTAAAAGATTTCCTGCACATATACTTCAGTATCACAGATCTTGTTCATGACTTTTTCCCTTACATTATGGCTATATCACTCAGCAAGACTGCAAATAACACAAAGCCGACCAGTGCAGTAGATGCAATGGAAGGAAGGGATGGCATTCAGAGAGATATGGACAAGGTTGAGAAGTGATCACAAGGGAGTGCCATGAAGTTTTTCTGAGGTCAAGGTGCTGCATCTGGGCCCAGCCAATCCCACACAAGTGGGAGATGAGCTCATTGAGAACAATTTGCTGGTTCTAGTGAATGGAAAGCTCAAAAAAAGCAACAGAAGTTCTTGAATCACAAGAAAGATGTAGACAGGTTAGAGTGGTTCCAGAGGAGTCCACAAAGGTGATCTGTGGGCTGGACCACTTCTCTTGTGAAGACAGGCTGAGAGAGTTTAATTTTTCAGCATGAAGACAACTTGACTCTTTGGAAAACTTATCATGTCTTTCCAGTATTTAAAGGGGGCTTATAAAAAAGAGAAAGAGAGACTTTTCATGGGCAGATAGTGATAGGACAAGAGGGAATAGTTTTAAACTAAAAGAGGAGAGCTGTATATTACATGTTAGGAAACTATTATTTACTGTGAAGATCATGAAGCACTGGAACAGGTTACCCAGAGAAGTAGATGCTGCGTCCCTGGAAGAGTTCAAGGCCAGGCTGAAGGAGGCTCTGAGCAACATGATCTAAGGTGCCCCTGCCTATGGCAGGGGGGTTGGAACCAGATGATCCTATGATCTCAGCTCTGAAGCATGTTATCCTTTCCTCTACCATTTGTCCATCTGCTGGAATATGTGAATTTTATGTCTAATTTTAGACTGCAAATGGCTCAACAGTACATGTGTTTCTCTAGGTAGTAAAAATGATATAATAATTTCAGTCACAGTACAAACAATTAGTACAAATTAATACATACCAATATGTGGTTTTAACAAGTATTAATGCTTTATGAGTTGAATAAAAAGTCATCTATATTAGAAAATAGATCTATCCCTAAGCATAATTTATGATTGTCCAATTAAGGTATAGATTAAGGATAATTGCTATAGAAGATCTTTAAGATTCTGAATCCATTAATCTAATGTTTCATATTTAATGAAATTGTCAGCAATTTTTGGTTAAATATGTAAGATCATTTAAGAGTATGAGTCATCATTTCCCTGCTACTGGTTTGGTATATAAATATTCCTTTCCCTTCATCAGCAAGCCTGCAATTTTTTTTTTTTTTTTAATTTTTTTTTTAATTTTTTTTTTTTTTTTTTTTAATTTTACCCACCATACTGTCATGAAAATCTTCTTTAGGAAAAAAATCAAGTTAAAATCAGAGAAATAACTATCAGCAGGAAAAAATGCACAGTATTTATTCCTAAAACTCCTGAGTTTATTATCAAAGGGTAAACATTTTTACAACTTTGTTAGAATGATTTATTTGGCAAAATTTGGCAAAATACAGGACTGGGAATTAATAATTTTTTTTTTTTTTTTTTTTTTTTTTTTTTTTTTTTTTTTGAGAATATCACTGTACGTAAAAAAAATTCATTTCCTTTAAAAGGTCAATGAATACATCTGTGCCAAATAACATCATGGACTTTGGTTAATATATTCTAAAATGGGGAAATATGTAACCTTTGTTATTGTATGGCAAAGAGCTACACAATTAGCTGATACACACTACTCCCTGTAATCCTGATTCATGGCCCCTGCTTTGGAGTCAGCAATAAGTTTAGAAGCATTTAGAAGCACTCTCAGAAACATATTCAAACTGTTTCATTCTAGCATACAATGAGGGCAGGATTCTTTGATTTCTTTTCTCATGTCCATTGTGTTCTGACAATATAGCATACAATGCAATATGTCTATGGTTGTTAGACCTAAGGTGCCAATAAACTATATCATCAGATTTTCCTGTTTCTGTTCTTCAGATATACCTTATTTTATACATATCACAGGTTTAATCAGAAAAACTCTTTAGATTACAGTTCACACTCAACTATCAGTTATGGCCGTATGTGCATGGCAATTGTTGTTGGGAAACATTTAATAAAAATGTGAAATTATTGTGGTGCTGTTTCCTCTCAAAACATTTCCCATGTGTTTTCCCACATTGCATAAGACCAGAACAGTGAAGTTGTACAATATCTGAAACTGGACATAAACCCCACCTTGATCTAAAAGGCAGAAGACAGTACTCAACTCACATTAATTGGAAGTTTCAAGGAAATTGTATTTCCAGAATATCAAAACACACAAATAATTGCCTAGCTAAACTATTTTGATTAAATGCAAGACCTGAGGTTTTCATCTAAGGTTGCAAAGCACAGGGCAGTGACTACATATAAAACAAATCAGCCACTCTTTGTAGAGGCAATTAGTGGAAAAGTAACGAAACTTCAGGTGTGACAGAGATGTTCTGTTCATGGCTTTGTTCTCACCCTTGCACAATAGCAAAAGTTCTCCAAGCACTGTCTTTGGAGAGAGACCCAGGACAAAATTATCCATTCAGCTTTCGAAAGTGTATGCATGTCTCACTGCTTAATTTCATTGAACTCTGTAATTCTGAGTGCACAGTGATCTCCCCTGAGCAACTGTGAAGGAAGTGAAAGAACAAGAAGCAAGTGATGTTCTTGACATCTCCCTATAGCATTGTATGCCATGTGGCTGTGTGTTGCATTTTACTCTAGCAAGTGGAAGAAAGCATCCGGCAAGCCACCACAGCTCATTTGCAGGGCTGGGGAGTTCACCTGGTCTCTGTTTTCTGACCTGTTAAGGGAGGGCAACATGTGGGGAGAACAGCATTTAGCCAGCAAAGGATGAAGATAACAGAAATTAATTCAACATTTTTGTGTTTTTCTGTCTCATGACAGACTTTGAGTTAGCCTTTTTTTTCAAGCTGATGGATTACTGCAGTTGTTACTGAAAAGTCAGATTTTCAAAACAGAAGTTCTTAGGTTTCCCCTAAATTGCCACTGACTTAAATAGGTAACTTATCTTTTACAAACCTGGGAATACTGAGAGATTTAGAAACAAATTATAAGCTTACTACAGTAAACTGCTTTGAAAATCTTGGCTTCTGTACAGTCCTTACAATGCAGTCCTTATTTATGTGAGTTAACTGAGGATCTGACATGACAGCACTACAGTTGCAGAAGTTTTAACCATGGACATTTTTGGAATGTGGCTCATTTTCTAGCAGCCAATGACAGACTGTTAAATAGGTCAGATAGGTCTGCCTAATGATTGCCATCTGCATAATCAGCAATCTATTAAGATTAATGAGGCTCTCATATGATATTCTGTACTTCATCTAGCCCACATTAAAATCATATTATTCAGAAAGGGCTACATATTTTCTTTCATATTTCAAAATATGAAGTTCAATTCTTACTTATTTAACTAATAAGTTAAATAATTATAATTATATGCAGATCAGGGGAGTTTGTTTATATCATAGATTATTATGGGCTGAAAGAGAATCACAAAAGGAGAAATTCAATTCTGAAAAAGCAATCCTAATTCACATTACATATGCCAAAATTCCCTGTCCAGTATTTCTGAATAGGACCTTACACATTTTGCATTTTCTTTTACTATATAAAATGGTTATATTGTATGGCTGTGGATTGTATCTGCTGTAAGACATCCTTTTATTTTACATGAAACAGAATACCTTCTTACTCTATTAGGTTTTGGGGGTTTTTTGAATGTGTTATTTCCAAAGCTTTGAACTGTAAGTGTAAAGTACTAGCTTCCCTGCCATCACAGGAGTTCTTCTCCACTTTGCTTTTACTCTGACACTTTTCTGTCTTAGTAAGCCTTCAAGCAGGGGCTTTGTGAGACAGGAGCATCTTTTTCCTGTTGTCGCTCACTCTTCAAATCTTTTCCTAGTATGCCTTCTCTGCCTTCTGTCTTAAAGAAGTGCTTATCCTCTTCCAAATACTCATCCTCTCCAAAACTTTCCTACTCTCATTGCTCAAAAAGGCATTTTTCCTAATTTGCCCCCGGAAACATAATAATACAATTATTTAACTTGAAAAAGATCTTTAAGATTATCAAGTCCAGTATTCCTGGACTCTAAGCCAGTAAAATATTTACAGGTCTTTGTAATTTTATTTCAATGGGTGTGTTTGTTTCTGTCCCGCTCTTGGTGGGAGCTGACCCCCAGCTAGCTCGAGTCAACACAGACACAAAGTTTCCAGTTCGTTTCGGCTTCTCGGCTCAGCAGCTAGACTCCATGTATCGAGACAGTCAACAGCAGCAGAAGAGAAAAGGCTGGCTCTCAGCTTAGCAGGTTAAAGATGTTTATTAGCAGGGAGCTCTGAGGTCCGAGGCGAGTGGCTGGAGAGCTGAGAGCTCCGAGGCTGAGAGGGCTGAGAGGTGAGGGCTGAGAGCCTCTTCCTCCCTCCTACCCCCATATGCAGGGGAGGGGTTCCAGGGAGGATACAACAAGACAACAAATCAGGGGATTCAGGGGGTAATAAGGTGTGCCCACCCCCAAGCCTTGGACCAACCATCCCCAGAGGAAAAGAATTTCCCCCAGGCTACCTATCACCTGAAGCCCTCTCCCTGAGATTTCGCAATCCGGGAGGGACCCCTGGAGTGATAGACAGGCTGCCCCAGAGAAAGGGGGGGCAGGGGCAGAGGGGATGTTACAAGTCATGTGAGGGGTGGGATGATTGACACAAAACACCTTATTATACAGACAACACAAAAGGGATACAGAATTGGGGATACAGTGAAATGAACAATAACATAATCTTCTTACAAAAACCTAATAAAACAGTTTTGCACCACCACAAATGGGCATCTTTATTATTGCTAAACTTATAAAATGAGTAATAATTTGTTAGGCCAAAGCTCTGCGTAAGTTCAGAATTATTTGAGATAAAAAATAGAGTAAAATTATTTACTTCCATTCCTTGGACTCCTTTTTTTTGTTTTGTTTGGTTTTTTGTTGTTGTGTTTGTTTGTTTGTTTGTTTGTTTGTTTGTTTGTTTTTCTTTTTTGTCCCCCACCTGTACTGATCTGTTACTATGAAACATATTTTAGGAAGATACATCATTTTCATTTTTATGTGTGCAGGGTTTGTCGTCTTGGAGGTTGAGTTTCTTTAAGATAAGATTCAGTACATGAATTGCAGAGCTTGCCCATTTTATATTTTATACTCACACCTATCACTGACACAAACCGTAATTCAAATACATAGTCATGTCTATCCATAATAAATACAGGATATTAAAAATAAAGCCACTTACAGTGACCACATACCTTTTAGATGAATGAAAAGAAAAAGAAAACATAAAAAAGGCAGAAAACCTGATAAGGATATCTAGTGGGGACATTTTGTACTTACAGAAAAGCAAGTGACACCGTTTGTTTAGTGACATTTTATATTTAGTGAAGCCATCCTCAAAAGCTTAACCCAGGTCCCTAAAATACCCTCTGCTATTTTTGACTTTTATTCATCATGCTGATAAGCTCTAAGCTTCTCTAGCATAAATTAAGCTCTTCTTTACTTTTTAGGTCACCTGACTCTGAATGGCACAATATGCTTCCAGTCTGACTACTTCAATTACGCTGGATAAAGAAAATATTGAGTATTATAGTTTCAGGGAATTTGTGGGCCATATGTAAAGAGTGAAATTCTATCCTGGCACATTTTTCCAGGAGAAATTTTATAAATGGGACAGAGGTAGCAAATACTAATCTCCAAGGTGATCTTTAATACACCTCTCTAATATACTCCTCTCTCCTCTCTCTCCAACACTGATTTAACTTAGGCAACCTGGGAAATGGCTCTCAGTTACATTTCTAATATTTCTATATATTCTAAATATTATTGGGTGTAAAAGCAAATCTACAGCATTCTATGTATATGTCACTGACATATTTCTTTTGCTGCTTAATCATTGTCATTGTCTCTATGCCAAGTTTAGCAGAGCATTAATGTAATACCACAGTCTACATAGCCGATCCCAGTGTAATTATCTTAGATTTTTCAGGCCATTTGTACAGCATATGTTACGGTGCCAATGGGCCACTAACTATATTATTCTGATATTGCTTTTCCAGTCAATGTGAGTGTGTGAAACATAGTGAAATATCTGCCGGAATTGAAACTACCATTCAGAATTGTACAATGATACACCCAGATGTGTAAGATGGCAATGAAAGATGACACAAGAAAAACACCTAATCGATTTCTCTTTCTTTACCTTCAATTGATCAGTGAATTCCAGTTTTGAATTTCTAAGAGAATTCTATATGCCAATTATCTTTAGTATCTGTTTTTTCCTTTGTGGTAAGATTAAAAATGGATGTAAGAGATCTTTAATGTCATCCAGCAGGTGAGCAAGATGAAATTTTAAAAATTGCACTACATTCTCTTTAACAATTTCACATTAGGTGAAATAAAAAGAACATCTATTAAACCACTTAATTTTTTTTTTCTGTGATTTTTTATTTTTTTATTTTTCCTATTGGAGATAGGATGAGCTGCATTTTTTATTATTTTGTATTTTAGAATTCTAAAGGAAAGCTTGAATTTTGCTGAAGTTATTGTAGTTCAATGGTAGAAAATAAGCAAAAAGAGATCTTAAGGCTTTAAACAGTTTTCAGAAGAGGTCTTGCTGTAAACCACATGAGTTTGCCTTCACCTCACTGGGGAGACTTGTTCTTGACCTCTGCTGAACACATCTTTTAGGCTGCTCAATGACAGAAAAAATACCAAAAAACTGAAGGGAGTCTGTTGAAGAGCAACCAGAATGTGCAGGATCAGGAGGGCTTGCCTTGTGGGGAGACCCTGTGGAAGAGACACCCCTGTGAGGACCTGACAGGACATCTTGATCTCTGTTTACAGGAAGGGTGTTGAAGAGATGGATCAAGGTGGTCATGGTTGTGCATGCACATTTCTAACATGCCATGAGCATGAGTGGTATATTTAGTACAATACAGCACATCAGGATGGCATAGACAGTAAAGTCAATGTGTGAAAAGGGGCTTTTAATGAAAATATCAGGAAAATAATAATAGCTTCTGAAATGTCAGTTTGAAAACCTGTTATGAAATTTCTTGGCCAAGTCCAAGTTGCAGTTACTACCGCAAACACACGGTAAAACCTACATATATGTATAAATATGATTATATGAATAATGTTCCAAAAGCACACTGCTATTTTTATGCCTGTTCATACTGATCAGAGACATATCATTTTCACCCAAGGACTAATTACTAATTAGCTGCCTGAATTATTTTCTTCCTTGTTTTGCTTTTTTGTTTGTTTGTTTGTTTGGTTGGTTGGTTTTTTGGTTTGTTCCCCAATTTATTTTTTTTAGTTAGTGTCTTGATTTGGAAAGACAGGTGTCTGCCAGGGAAAGCTGGAGCTTCCCTTGGAATTGAAAGTGTAAACCCCCCCCTTCCTCCAAATTATTATAATTTTGCAATTAAGGGGCTTTCAGGCAATGATACTGGAATAGGAATAACAGTTCTCTACTAGGAATATTAAAAAAAAAAAAAAAAAAATCCTAGAAACACTGACAGAATACAACCTGACACCTTTTTGATCAGGGTGCTGGGAGCAGTCCAAATAAGTCTTCCAGGAGTGACAAATGTGGTTCTGTTGGAGTAGAGATGATCCTGTAGAAGGGTCCAGTGGTGGCAAGATGGGTCCGGTCTTCCTCTGGGAATCCAGTGAAAACCAAGTTGTCTTGGTGTTTTGAATCCTAAGTTTTATCCAAGTAGAAATGTTTGGCTCCTCCCACTGTGTGGAGCATCTCACAACAGGATGATGTAATTGTATCAGTCCTGCAGTAAGCCTTAATGGCCCATTAACAGAAGATATCCCCCAATGGAGGATGGCTCATGGAAGGATGAGGAACATTGCTCCACCTGGTTTTAACAGCTGTCCCATTAACAGAAGGCACATGGCCTGTCCCCCCTGCCCCACCCCCCACCACCCCTCCCCGCAGAGTTATGAGGAATGGATTACAAAACAGAAAAAAGGAAAGAAAATCTCCTCAACCAGTTTCAACAGATGGAAAATAGAATACACTTTTTTGGTTACGTATTTCAACCCAAGACAGTGTCATAGATCTAATACTCAGCTCAATTAAGTAAATGAATTAAAGTTAAATAATTTTAGATTTCTTGCCTACTATGAAAATTATTTATACAGAACCAGCTACTAGCTTATTCAAACTCAGAAGTTACTAGTCTGTAAGAAGAAGCAAGGTACAAAATTTCTCCAGAGGTTCTTCATTTTATGTGAATATTATCTACATAAGGTAGCACAGAGGCTGAAATAGGTGCCAGTTAAAACCTCTGTGACATAAAGTCTAGGAAGCAGCCAAATATTCAAACAGGTGCCATGAAAGTATTGACAATTTTAAGTGCAAGCTTTGTGACCTTGACAAAAGAAAAACCAAGAAAAACTAAAACCAACATTGCAACCTTATGCTTCTCCTTTTTCATTATGAAAGAAATAAAGAAATATAATCTGAGAAATTCAGTCCTTTCAACTTTTTTGTTTACTGTGGACTGCGTCCTACAGATGCTTCTGAAGAGACAATTTATCACCACATTATTGTATATTTTATGGAAAAAATTATAATTAGCTACTTAACATCTTTGGCAGATGTGTATGAGTACATTTTAAACGACTATGTAAAATTTTCAGCAGTAAAACCATATCCTGTCTCCAATATAATTTGTTTCATTTTTCTGTTTAATGAAGTGTAAAACACTGATAAATTGTGGATTTCTTTATAAAGAATGTTCATATTATTTGTATACTACAGTTGGTGAGCTAACTGTATTTCCAAAAGCAAATGAGTTGCTGGGATGGAAATGTAATTTGCAGCTTAAAGATCAAAAAAGCAAAGCAATAACATGACACCGTTGATACTTAATTAAATTAGAGTGCATTTTACTTTAAGCGGCAGCTTCAATGCTTGTGCACCAGTAACCCACTTAGTAAACACAGTAAAATGGACATATACTGAGGCACTTAAAAAATGGAGATAGCAAGCTCATTTCTGCAGGGAATTACAGGTGCACACACAGAGCTCCTCTGCCATTAACAGAGTCTAGGACTCAAAAGGAGAAACACAGACAAATGGAAAGTCATTTAATGGCAAAGTTAAGGGATTGTGACTTGGCTCCTTCAAAGTGATCACTATTTTAACAGAAATAAATACAGTACATGCAGAAAAAAGCACATCAACTGGACTTTGTGAGACAGATTGTGAGGGTGAAGGATGACTAACATTATAGGAAATGAAAAGTGAACTGGTGAAACTGCATAAATCCTAACTGATTTTGATGAACAGTTGTGTCCTCATGTACTTTCACATATTATGAAACTTAAGATTGTCTCATGTAAGCATACAGATTTAATTAGCAACATAAAACAACTGCAGTTGTGTATTTGTTACTAAAAAGCTTCTCAGTGAGTGCAACAAAATAAATTTAATATAGGAGATGATCTTCTTCTCTCCATATGCTAGAGATGGGACTGGAGCTACAGAAAATCCCTAGCATGAAGTGCAAATAAGCTAGACATTTATATTAAAATGGAATTTCCCACTGATATCAAGAATTCTTGACATCTGAAACAACAGAAAGATGCTTATTTTAGCCATCAGGGAAGAGAAGAATCAGCTATGAATGTGAAAGCAGAAAGACAGAGTTCCTTGAAAGTGATTAAGTCAAATGGCATGCAGAAGAACAAAGAGAATATGTAACAAGTTAGTATTCATGTCTCAGATGAATGAGAATTTTATTTTTTAACATCAACAAAATTCTTCCAGTTACGCTAGATATCTAATTTAATAAATAAGCTAATATGAAAAAGAAAATAAATTATGTTGTTCTCTAAGCATCATGGAAGGTATATTAGTAAGAATTTTCTAAAACTGACTAATCATTCTGGCACAATGAGAGCAACCTGACTTTTTTTGTGAACAGACCAATAACTTTCTATATAAATATTTTTGCTGGTAATGCACTTCATGATTTTTACCACATTTTTTGGAGTTTCTGGAAAAATGAAGCTCTTGATCCCATGTGTAGGCCTTGATGTTGCAGTGCTTTTATAAGCCTGCTAAAAGTTTAACTGATTTGAGTGGTTATAATGCTAAATTTTTGTGGTAATTTTTCAGCTTGCCTACTTAGGAGGATAACTTTAATGCATGGGATAGTGTTTCCAGTGATGGCCTGCAGACTATGTCTGTGATACAGTGTTCAAGATGCAATTTGTAAGCCTTTCAGAGTGCTGCTGAAAAGCATGCAGTCTCTCAAGCATGTAACTAAATATGAGGAGAACATTTCCTTTTAAATCTCTTCCTTCCCCAGAAATTATTATGGCAACATACACTGTGTAAATGCTACTTAGGCACCACATATCCACTATCTGCACTCCCAAGGGTGAGTTAGAATCAAATGTATTTAAATTAAAACCAGAAACATTATCAGTTTAGAAATGCATTTTCTCCCAGGCTTTATTAGAGAAAGATGCAAAGATACTCCTTGTGCCTTTAAAAATGCTGTTAGTATTAACAACATGACTAGATGTAAGTGTCATAAAAATGTAATGACAGTCTCATTTCCAATATATAGAACAAACAAGCTTAGTTACTAAAGGCAAAATATACGGCCCAGAGGAAAGCTGTTTGGAAATGGTACGGTAATTTAATAATTGTAAAAATCCTGAACATTGATTCCTTAAGAGCTCATGTTTTGTGTGTTGCTGCATAGATGATAGCTACAGATTCTTTCATTCACAGCCTGTAAATGAAAAGACCCATCTATCAGCTCATGTGCATTTAACTCTGAGCTTTATCCCAGTTTGTCCTTTTCTCTGTTTCTGTCAAGTTAAGACTTATCCTTCACAACAGAGGAAGATGCTACTGTGGCTTTCAGGGCAAATTATTACACAATGTCTTTTAACCTCTGTACTTCGATTAAAATTTATAAAGTAACATGAATAAAATTGAAACTGCTCTAATGCAGCCTGTCATTATTTTCTTCTGTGAGCCAAAGAATTCACTCAAAGGCTACTTTGGATTCATACTGTCTGTTTCAAAACACTCCCTATACCTACTGGAAACCATTCTCTGCTTTGTGCCACAGGAATGCCAGATGAGTAAAGAGGTAATGTGTCTATTTTTATCAGTACAAAATCATTAATTTGAACAAGATACATTTGGATTAATATTTTGTCATGCTTTTATTTTCATATTTTGCCTTCCATCTGCTTTCAAACTTTTTAAATACTTTTTAATGACATGGAGAATATGTATTATAATTAATTTGTCTTTAAGTCTCTGTGGTGAAAACTGCTTGTTTTTGTGAGCAATAAAGCACATATATTACAGAACATGCAGAAACAGTACAGCAGTAATAATATTCAAATACAAAACAGTCTGAATACTTATACTAAATAAGACAAAAAATATATTTTTATTACTCATTTTTTTCATATGCTGAAGAAAAGAGAGACCATCTCCTGAAAAAGTGATGGCAAAGTGACATTAAGAACTTCCTGAAGTATAGCAATGTTAGAACATCAGTCTGCTTAATGTTAATTCACAGGAAACATTTCACATAAGGTTACCTTAGTTTTGTCTTGAAGTGCATTCATTTTATCCTCAGGTCCTGCTGTCTCTTAACCACTCCTGTATACTTCTTGTCCCTCTTAGAATACAAGCACCCATAGTAGCAGGGCTGGAAAGAGACAGATTAAATAGGAATAAGATGTAAATGGACATCTGCAGTGTTTTGAAAAAGCAAGTCCTACTTATAAAAGTAGTGTTATCATTACAGAATGATCTAAATAAATATAACACACCTAAGTATTTATGCCTAGCTTTATTCAGAGAATTTGCATTTTATTCTGAGTACCAGCCTCTGCAGTGTATTTTCAATTTCTGTGAAGGTTTTTGTTTATCAAATAGTGTTTATAAGCTTAGAAATGAGATCACTAATATGATTAAAATAATTTCCACACTAATAAATCTTTTTGATTAGGAGACTAAGTGAAGAATGAAAATTACTAATCTCTATGAAAGATGATACCTATTTCTCCTTTTTCTTTAGCAGGATAAAAATCTTCATCTGATTTCAAAAGCTCTATCTCTTCATATGACTGCTTCCAGGAACTGCTAATAGTCTATAGAGCTTTTTTTGCAGAACATTAGCACTATCCATTGACCTCTTCATTAGTAGACATGAAGTTATTTGGAATTCCAGTTCCTGCTGGGAAGTTGTCCTCATTACAATGTTCATGTCTTTGGCAGTCTTGTCAGCCAGATCAGATACTAAATAGGCCATAAAATATACTAACATATCTTAAATGAGTCTTTTGCAGAAAAAGAGACATGAAAAGGAGTAGCCAAGGCAATTTCAAAATCAGTAAATATGAAGATATGATCATTTGCCCATCCTGTGTTGTTCCAGATCCTTTACCAGAAATAAACATTTCGGGAATAATTCTACAAGTAAAAACTTTTATCAACAAAAAGGAATATAGACTCTTAGTAATAAATTAAATAAAAGTTTTCTATTTAAAACTAAGAAACTTACCTGGACTCAAACGTCCTGGGTTTGACTGTGTATCCCCAATCGTCTGTTGGGTGCAGGGGGGAAGGCAAGCGCGGTTTGTTTTTTCCCAGGAAAACTCTGCTCATCGGAGTGACCTTAAAGCGGGGGAGTTAGAACCCGGCACGGCTGAAGAAGCTCTGTTGTTTTTTTTCCCCGGCAGTTAGTTAGTGTAGTGCTAGCGTAGTTAGACGCTGTAGAATAGCTGAAGTGCTTTCTTTTTGGTTTTTTTTCCTTTTCCTTTTTTCCTTTTTTTCCCTTTTTTTCTTTTTTTGCTCTCTCCTTAGAACCGTTCCAACCTCTCCGGACTGAGGACCTGGGGAAGCACCGGGGGCCTCCACAGGGGACCCACCCCACCAAGACCAGCCCTGCACATCTCCTTTTCTCCCAACGCCAGTGGAGACGGAGCGGTAGAGCACCGTAACAACCTTCAAGAGGAGAGACTTTTCTTTAAGTTTGTTATCCCTCCGTAAGCGGCACGAAGCTCTTGTCATCGGGTATTGTGCTGGGAGTGCTTTGCCTGTGTAATAAACAAGTTTTTTCCACTTCTCTCTGAGGAAGTCTTTTCCCGAACCGGTTAGGGGGAGGGAAGGGGGGCCCCTCAGGAGCATTTCTCCCAAAATCTGCCTGAAACCACCACAAGATTAAAAAAAAAAAAAGTTAATGGGTTTGTATTGGGTTTGCATGACCTGGCTTTTGGTAGCATGGGGCACAGAAGTGGCTTCTGTGAGAAGGTGCTAGAAGCTTCCACCACATCCTACAGAGCCAGTCCTTGATGGCTCCAAAGATGGACATGCCACTTGCCATGGCTGGGCCAATTAGAAATTGTGGTAACACCTCTGTGATACCATATTTAAGAAGAAATCAAAACAAAGGTTATGGCTCAGTTTTAATTCCAGTGAGACAGAAGTGGGGTGAGAACACATGAGAGGAGCAGCTCTGCAGACACCAAGGCCAGTGGAGAGGGAGAGGCAGGAGGTGCTCCAGGTGTCAGAGCTGAGATTCCCCTGCAGCCTGTGGTGAAACCATAGTGAAGCAACTGAGCCCCTGTAGCCCGTGGGGATCCACGGGGATGCAGAGATCCACTCACAGTCCATGGGGATCCATGGGGATGCAGAGATTCATCTACAGCCCATGGGGGAGGTACTCATGCTGGAGCAGGTGGATGCCTGGAGGTGTCTGTGAGTCAGAGGGAGATCCATGGAGAGACAGGCCTTGCTCCCAGACTGGAGCAGCCTCTCCTTGAAGGACTTCCCTCTGTGGAAGAGTGACCCATACCACAGAAGTCTGAGAGATAATGTTGCATGTAGGATGGACTCTCACACTGCAGCAATTTTGGGGGGACCGTTGCTCATGAGGTGGAGCCACACTGGAGTTCATGAACAGCTGTCTGCCATGGAAAGGACCCCACCGTGAAGCAGGGAAAGGCCTTCTCTCCCTGAACAGTGGGAGAAGCCTCTGATGGTGAACTGACCAAAACCCCCATTCCCTGTCTCCTTGTACCATTGGGAAGGAGTGAGTGGTGGGTGGAAGGTGTTTTTAAGGGCTTTTTTTTATTTCTTGTTATCCTGCTCTGATTTTGTGAGTAATAAATTCACATTATTTCTCTAAGTCAAGCCTGCTTTGCCCTTGATAGTATATAATGAGTGATCTCTCCCAGTCCTTTTCTCAACTCATGCTCTCTTTGTTTTTTTCTCCTCTGCCCAGCTGCAGAGTAGAGTGAGCAAGTGGCTTTCATGGGATCCTGGCATCTGGCCAGCATCACCCCACACAAGTGTTTTATAAAAGTATGATTTTGGACTAAAACATCTTGCCAGGCTGAGACTCTAGACAAATGTTGTGGTCAGTGTGTTTAAGAAATACTTTTATCCCTTAATTTTTACTTCATCTTTTATATTCTTAGGGGTATTTTTCTGTGGGTTTGGTTTTGGTTGAGGTCATCGTTACCTATTTCTGGAGCTTTGGGCATTTATTTCGGATACCGTTTTAGAAAAGAGTATTGATATTCACTCTTATAGATTATAAAAAGCATCAGAATTTCAAAACATGAGAGGATACAACCATTAAAACCAAAAAGGGAAAGTTAGGAATATTTTTATGAGTTTAATTACTTTGAACAAGGCTAATTACTTCCAAATAAGGAAAATTTCACATAACATGTCATGATTAATGAAGCACACAGAGTTGTAGTTATCATTAAAAGCACTGGTCACAGTGGAAGCAGAGAAACAATAGTGATAATGTTAAATTTTTGAAGTTCTAAGAGAAAAATATCCTTCAGTTTGCTCTTTGCATGCTTATGTGAGACCCAGCTGATGCTCAAAATGACGAGAAAGAAGCCCTCTGGCCTAGAATACTAGTAGTTGACTGAATATTTTTGGCATAACTTCAAAGATAAATAGAGCTGTGAAGTAGTAAAATTCTTTAAATTAACACAACTGAATGGAAGATTTCCTTATAATTTCTCTCATAGCCTCCAATCTTGGTTTCAGAGAGATTGAAACACTGAAACACTGAAACAATGCCTGTCAGTATTTGAATATAGTAAGGAGTTTTAGGCTTCCCAGAAAACTTTCAAGGACATCAGTTTCCACTTTATAGGGTGTAAAAGTTGAGATAAAAGGCTATGAATAGCTCACACTATTTGAAAGAATAGCTCACACTATTTGAAAAAATGTCTTTATTTCCTTAGAGTCTGAAATGACAGCTGTACAAAAGGGGTTATGGCAACCTGATATATCTTTTACATATATCCATCTTTCACTAGCACTTAACTCAGAAGAAATGACCTATGATTCATTAACTATAATAGAAATTTTAGGCCAAAACAATGGCTTATAATCAAGAGATTAAATAATTAAGAGGCAACAAGTTTGCCCCAAAAAATTAGCATCTCTTGTTACTAGCTTTCATTAGATAGTCTTTATCTACAGGTAGCCAACATTATCTTATGCTTTATGAAAAACTTTAGAATCAGGTAAGAAAATAAACTATTTTTAATCATTCAGATGTCTCTTATATTGCCAGCTTTTCTAGAAGCTCTCCTTATATTCATGTAGCCCTTAGCAAAATATAGTCATAGCATTGCTTGGTCCTCTTAGATACCGTTATTATAATGGAAATATATCTGTAGACTTAGAAATGAAGAGTATAATATGTTCTCCAAAGCCTAAAATATTTGTATTTTTCTTTTCTTTCTTTAATGATTGTTTTGTAGTATATTTAATATTTTGATTAACATATCAAAAGTGCATAGTTCTATTATTAAATCTGAAAATTAATTTGTTGGAGGAAAAAAACCTGCTGAATTGCATGAGAGTATTCAGTGTAGATAAAGCTGCCAGGGCATTAATTCAAAAGGAACACTACAGTTAAGGGCAATGAAAATATGCCAATAAGTATCAGTAGTATGAGATGTTAAAAATACACTCTTTCTATGGCAGTTGGTGCAAAAGTCATATAGTTGTTCCCACAGATAATGCTTCTAAAAGTGACAATTAAAAATATTAAAAGAGAAAACAAATGGTGCCATATGATGACAAATTTATCTTCACAGATGCAGAGAGGTGTCAATGTTGTTGCCTCCACTGAGGCGTAGCGACCTGGTTCGGGAACAACACGGCAGCCACACCCAGGCTGCTCGGACCACCAGCTCACAGACACCAGTGTGGTGGACAGCAAATGGCGTTTTATTAACTGATTACATGGGTTTATAAAACCTCTGTTTGTTACATCACATCTGTCTGCTTACGTTACAAGTTAGGTGTTGCTTACCTTATCAGGGACACTAAACAACTAAGTGTTGAGGGAGGGGTTCTGTCTGACTGTACAACGTGATATCTTCCGACCACTTGTCCCTAATCTCCCACACAATGTGTAGAAGTAACCAGCCAAAGTCAGTTTCATTTGTGCTTGCCTAATTTACAGTTTGATTCAGACATCCTCAAGTGGCTGGGTTAAGCTGCACAGTGGACCATAAATGGTCTGTGTTGTTTCATTCACTTACCATACACATAAATGGATATCCTACAGTGACATGCTCTTATGATCCAATTATTAAGAGATGTCTCTGCCTGAATTAAGGTGCAAATAAGACCTTACGCCAAAGTCAATAGTACAGGTTTTATTTAACTGTAAATTTCAGGTAGAGACAAATAGAAAGAAATAGGAAAGAGAGTGGGAGGGAGAGAAAGAGTGAGGAACGACAGATTAAGTAGAATTCTATCACCACCCCATGCATCCAGAGGGTGTCATAATGGTCCTTCTTCTGGTCTGGTCAGTGGTGGGGATCCCCAAGTTGTTCTTCTTAGGGTATCAGCTTTATACAGTCCAAGTTCTGAGAATACATGGGGCACAGATGCTTTTCTCACACCTTGGGATGGCATGTGCATAAGCTGTTGCTTTCTTTTCCACAGTCTGCCAAGGTGTGAATTTTTGTCTGGATGCATTAACCAGGATGCTACCCAAATCTGCCTCACCAGATCTCAAACTAATGTCTTCCTGTTGCAAATTCCTCCCTTCTGTTCTTATCTCAAGTTCTCACTGTGGTGGTTCATCTTATAAGTTCCTTCTGTGCCTTGACAGTGCTTAAGGTAATTGTGATGTTTGAGTCTCTTACACATGTGCAGTGGAGGATGGACAGATCTGTTTGGTTTTAGATGCCAGTCTTGGCAAGAGCACAAAGAAAAGGTGTTACAGCTTCTCCACCATTTAACACCATTCTTTTAAAAAGAATAGATTGTTTTGAGAGAGGCAGATTAAAGACACAAGAGAGAAAAGTTGCAATTTGATAAAAGCTTGTATGCATTCTCTTAATTCTGAGCTCGCCTCTAATGCTGCCCTGGGTAAAGAATGTCCCTGTTGTGAGTAGGAGGTAAGCTTAAACATTACAGTCCCTGTAGTGTGAAAATTTAGGAGCGCAAGAATTACACTGATTTAGAGAATCATCAAATCTTAAACAGTGAATTGCAAATAATATACTAGAAACTGAATATGCTGCTAAAGTTCACAAAAAAAAAAAAAAACAAAACACACCACAAAAAACAAAAACAAAACAAAACAAAACAAACAAACAAACAAACAAACAAACAAAAACAAAACAAAACAAAACAAACCCAAACAAAACCAAAAAACGAAAGCTCAACTATATTTGCAGTAACTAGTGGAGAAATCCTTAAAAACAAAAGTGTACATATTCCCATCTGTTCAGAGAGACAGAATAAAGGACTACAGTCAGCAAATACAAGACTTGTGATGAATACTTCAATCAGCTAAGAATAATAATGTAGCTTCAAATGTCTCATAATCTTTCCTGCAAGCTTCTGTCTTAACAAGCTGTGGGCTCTCACATGATCTGAGATTCCTGAGATGAGGCTGACTTTATTTGTGTACATGCATCTGAATGTAACTTAGTAATTACACAACTGTAGGCACAAAAGACAGTCCAAATTACTCAAAGAAGTTCTTAAAATATGTGGAGGTATTTAAGGAAGTGACGTGTAAAAATGGTAATCCATTACAAACCAAATTTACTTGACTTCTATTTGACACCAGAGTCACTATTATGAAGAATTTATGTACAGGGTCTTTGAGAAAAGATTAAATAATTAAAAAATAAAGATACCCAAAATGATGCTGTAAATATTGCCTTTAGAGACTGCAAATCATGTTTAAAGGCATCCAAAATTTTAAGATAGTATGAACATAAAAAAAACATATAATTATACGAAGTAGTCCATTTAAAAAATATTTTTCTAACTGACTAATAGGAATAGATTGTTACAGAGTAACATGTCATCACTTTCATCCCTTAGGCAAAATAGAAATAGTGTAATAATAATTAATATTCCTTTGAAGCAGTTTTGGTGAGTCCTGTTTTCAGTCCCTTATATAACTTCCTGGTGGCTGTCTGAATGTGTGAAGCTATTATTACTTCGTTTCGTTACTGGCTTGACATGCGCTTTAAAACTATGTGAACAGACACAAAGCAGAAAGGAAGGCACATGTAAGTAGCAAGATTCACTTGTAATTGTATTTCATGGAGAGCGTTGTCATACCTCTATAAGACAACACTGAGATGCTTTGTAACATTTCAAAACAATGACCCTTGGGGTTTTTTGAGATATTTTAAGCAAGGGTTGAGAATCTTCTTGCACTAAGCACCACAAGTATTCAGATTCATATGCTACTATGATAAAGAGAGTGTAGATGCTTATATATAGATAAATTTATTGACTGTTCCTTCAAAAATTTTGATAGACATGGACTCTCTATGTTTATATTAATATTTTTGTATTTATATTTTAAAAAATATTGGTAAACTTGGGAAAGTTAGGATTAGGATTAGTAGGATTGAATTTTTTTTTTTTTTTTTTTTTTTTTTTTCTCCCCAGTAGGGACTGATAATCTAGAGTGAATATAATCTATTTTTCTTTGGTTAAATTAGACATCTGATGTGATTTAGATCTCTGGGATTGCAGAACTGGTTAGTGCTCTGATAAGTCTTCAGAGTCTCTCTATGAAATGGTTATAAACAAGCACCTGCAGAGAGAGATTTATTCTCCATGTCCTAGACCCTAGAGCAGACAGAGTGAATCATCACTGCAGGCATCTGTTCTCTTCAGACTGGGGAGAAAATAAGACATAACTGCAGCATGGCATTTATCTGTTAGATGGCCAGAGGTACATGAAGTAAGTACCACCCTGATTGGGGATCCCTTTGATGATGTCACTGCTAAATTGTTTTACTCCAGATGAATGTGTACACCTACATAAAAATCTACATTAAAGCCAATGGAGTAAAAGACAGGATATTTTAAGAAATTATCTTGTCTAACTTTTTCCTCTTCATTACTTCTTTGTTGAGGTGATATTTTCCAGGACTGAAATAGGAAACACCTCTCTACATAGGTACTGTGGGAGCAATTGTTTGTCACATTGCTTTAAAAAATAGCTATTCAAAGTGACAATTTTATTTGCTAGCAAAGAATTATGTGTGTGTCACAGACCTTATGCCCATTAAAAAAATTACATTTGACAGCACCATGAAACACGACCACTTCAGAAGAAGCTTCATATGATTTTTTCATGCAATTTTCCTTCTCTAATTTATTATTGCTTGATATTATATTTTTTTTTAGAATGTAAATAGTCAATTAGATACATGAGTTTAAATGTAAGTAAATATATTTTCTTCCTTTAGTAATGTGTTATTGTTTGCTAGACTTACTGCATTTATTTCACTTACTATAAAATCAAAATCTAAGTAAAATACTTAGAAGATGTTAATAATTCATAGCTCCTAATTGAAAGAGACAATAATTTATATCCACAGCGGGGATCTAAAATTTTAGGATGTTTATGTTAAGTTAACTCAATGTTAGCAGTGTATTTTCACATATTCAGAATTTCTAGTACCTTCGTTTCAGTCTACATTCTAAATGAACTGGAAGTGGACAGCAAACAATCACAAACATTGAAGTTATAATATTATTTGAAACTAAAATGTGCAGAAAAGAATCCACCACTAAATCTAACAAAATATTAATCATGTGACTACAATTTTAATTTTCCTCGTATTTCATAGTTCTAGTTTAAAACAAAATAAGGAGAACCTGCACTGCTTCTCGGGTTTAAGAAAGAACGAAGGTATAAGAAAGGAAACATATATATGGCGGCTCAAATTAACTGCATAGTTAAAATGCTTAAGTCTGGATGAATCATTAGAGATAAAAACATAGTGAAATGATTACTGGAATTTATACTCATCATGATTGAGACATTACATCTTATATGGTGAAAAAGAAATATTAATTTAAAAATAATGTGTATTTAAATTTGAGAAATCTGTAGGTAAGGACAATAGTGAGGCCCTAAATATTCAACATAGGTAGTACCAGCACATTCCAAAGCTGCAGCTGGATAAGGATATCTATATGGTAGGTTCACACTCAACTAGAATCTGCAGCATGTGGTTGCAATAAATATTTATATCCAGAAGATTTTTATTTAAAATTTGTCTTTTTTAATTAAGATTTTTGTTTTAATGCTTTAACCTGTTTTTTGCAGGTTTTCAAAGAGATTAACATAGCCCTCAGATCATCTCATTTACTGTATCATCAATTTCTGTTTAAATCAGTTATGTAAACCCTTTCCACGGGGGGGGGGGGAACAAAACACAAAGAAAGAAAGAAAGAAAGAAAGAAAGAAAAAATCAAAACAACAATGAAGCCCCCCCAAATTAATAGAAAACATGACACAAAACCAAATTTAAAAAAACCAACCAAACAAAACAAAGCAATACAAAACAAACACACACACACACACACAATAAAAAAAAATATATAAAAAAAAAGAAAAACACACACCAAAAAACCCCACAAAAACAAAACAAAACAAACAAACAAACACCCTAAGAAGAGATAAGATTGTAGATTTGGATTAGATTGTAGATAATATTTAGAAAATGTTCTAAAATACTTTTACATTATGAACATTGAAGCCTACTGTCACTGTGGTAGCTCAAGGTCCTTAGCTTCCCTCACAACCAGAGGCAGAGAAGAATAACCTCTGAGAAACATTTTAAATTATTTGAATAACTCTCTGGAGATAATATAGAGGCACCTGCTCTTATCTCCTGTCAGTTTTTCTTTTCCAGCTTCTCATAATTACCACTACAACACTGGAAAGTGAATTACTCCCTTTATTTCAGAGATTTGAAATTATTTCTGATGAGACAAACTCTTACCTTAAGCAAGAACTAAGTATGATAAATCTGTCTCATACATTCCAATTTATGTGATAAACATATCTACAGTACCTGTCTTCTAATAATTTCCCTGTGGGTGTTTTTTTGTGTTTTTTTTTTTTTTGTTTGTTTGTTTTTTGTGGTTTTTTTTTTGTTTGTTTGTTTGTTTTGCAAATTACTGCCTGCAAATTGTGATTTAAGCAATTCAAACAATCATATATGTATTTTTCATGCACATATGCTAAAAATCAGATTAAAATATGTGTACTATTAAATACGTGTTATCATTACAAAAATGTGTGTTTATGTACACTGAAAAATAAAATTACAAATAATAGGATTTTGAGGATATGTAATTCTGTAGCCACTTTTACAGGTGAATTGTGGAATATTTAAAATCTCACAAAATTGAGTGGTCATCACCAGCTAGACTCAGAACACTCAAAATACAGAAAAGAGATTACATATCCTGAAGCCAAATTCTGAACAAGAAATATACACCAATATGTCAATGTTTTTGTATAATTTTTCTATAGCTTTGAAATAATTAATATTTAATTCTTTGCAGCATTATTTTTCTGTTAAAGCAGCAGCCAGTAATTTTTGGGTTGTGTTAGATCCTTTAGTAAGATGAACACTCTTACTACAACAGCTGGATTGCGGTCTCCAAAGGCCAATTTCTACATTTCTTGTCACTGTGGATTTATTATCTGCAGAAATGCTTGGAGGGCCTATAATTATGCCAATCCCCACTTGACATTTTAGACCCTTCTGCCACTATCTCAAGCCATCCTAAGTTTCAGCATCACACTGCATCATCAAAATACTGTTAGACAGCTATCAAGTAGCATCATGAGGATTAGAGATGTGCAATACCCAGATATAAATGACTGTTGCAGCTCTTACATCTTGTCCTTTGGACCGTAGACCTGAAAGCAAATCTACTGAATCTGGGTGATAAAATCTCAAATTCAGAGCTCAAATTTTTTATTGCTTTTTAATTTTTTTTCTGTTCATAAACCAAGGTATAATTTTGCCGCTTATTAACAGATAAACATTCCATTATACCTATTAATTTGTTTTATCTATTTAGTGGAATTCTTAAGTGTTCAACAAAAACAGTCCAACAGATGTAGTTTAAATTCCATACAGAGAAACAGTATTTTTGTATTTTATCGAGACTAATTACTACTGTATGTAATATCTGAGCTATAATATATAAAAGCAAATACCTATAGGTGTACATTCTGATCTTTATTTGTGTGCTGTATTGTTAGCAAGCTTGAGGCAGATATGATAAAAGAATAAAGAATGATGAGGTCAGTATATCTATATACAGGTGAGTAATTTCACTAGAAGTCACTTGTGTGGATGTATAAAACCCAAACACTCAAAATCTTTGTAGGTGTCAAGTTCCAGAAGGAAAACCTGAAGAATGGAATTATTATTATATTCTAATCTTGAAACTGTCAGTTAAGCA
Source organism: Tachycineta bicolor (assembly GCA_025960845.1). Lineage (NCBI taxonomy): Eukaryota > Metazoa > Chordata > Aves > Passeriformes > Hirundinidae > Tachycineta > Tachycineta bicolor. Next base: position 27,259,819 of record JANEHK010000003.1, read on the forward strand.
GACCTGGTTTTGTTAGACATGAACAAGAGAAATCTTAACTTTCAAAGTTCTTTTTTTATTTCCCTGTACAATAGAAATTCAAATGCTGATCAGAAATATTTTTAGACTTTTTTCATCTAGAAAATATATATATTTTTTTTAAAGGTAAGCAGTATTCAAATTGAAACTCCTGAACTTTTTGCTTAATTGGTTCTGGCAAACAAAATAAAACAAAAAATTAATAATTCCTGCTATATATTTTCACTAAAAATTAGGGGAAACAATGCCCAACTGCTAAGACAAATGGAAAATATTGTCAATTTCAGTATTAAAAAAAATATATATATACAAAAAGTCCTAACATATTTCTGATGAATACATTTCAACCAGCAGCAGATTCTTTTTTTTAACCCTGAACAGGATGAACCATATTCTCAAAGTTGTTCAGCTCACAGGTGAATCAATAACAGTCTTCCCACCTTTGATGCAAGATGGATCAAACCCAATGGGAAGAGCTATTTATGCAGGACTCTTAAAATCCAGCAAAACAAAAACTAATGCAGGAAATATGACTTATAAGAAAGATATAAGTTCAGCCATATCCTTGGTGTTTTCTCCCCTATGATCTATCAGTGGTTCTTTGTGCACTGTTAGCTTCACATTTCAAATCAGGGAAAGTCAAGGTTTCAACTTTACCACCTTTTTTTTCCCCCCACTTTTCCTGTCCATAAGTGGAGTGAAGGTGAAGTTTCTGGGACTTTTGGGATAATGCACTTGAAACAGCTTCATTTTTTTCTGCAGTTCTCTAACATAAATAACAAGTATCAGATACATTTTGTAATGAACATAAAGAAATGTTGGAGGGAAGAACCAGAAAACTTGTCTTTTATATGTTAGTTCAGCCTAGTTTTCCTGCTTTGTCACTGTCTTTAATTTCCCCTCTAGCTCTATAAAAACTTCTAGCTGTCTCTTAAATTCATTTATAGTATGTGCTTCAGTGGGCTTACCTGACAACTTATTCCTCACATTTATTACTTTTAGAATGAAATAGTTGTACTTGAACACTGCTGCTGTTTCCACTTAAAGGGATATTGTCTACTTATCAGGTTTTGTTTTAAATTGACTAATTTTTAAAACAGACTTTTTTACTGACATATCCCTCTTTAAACCTTATATCCAGATCTCGGTATCTGTAATTGTATCTCTGCTCCACCAATGATGTATAGTACAGTCCTAGGGATAGGTTAGAGAGATTCAGTCACCTCTCCTGAGTTAGTGCAGTAGGTAGTGCAGTCTTGTAGGCCCTCCTGTAAGAGGGCCTCCAAAAAAAAAAAAAAAAAAGAGAAAGTCAGTGGCAACTGTACTTTTGCTGTGGTACTCTGAGTGTGACTACGTATCAGTGGAACAGCAGCGCTGTCCAGTCATGCAACTCTCTTAGAGAAACTGACATGCTGACCCCATAAGTCTTCCAGCACCAGAAATATTCATGGGCATTTGCAACACTGATTGAATCTTTTCCCTGTCACATTTTTCTAAAGTAATAACATCAACAGTGGATTTTTTAATAAAAATAATCCACATGCAACACTTAAAATGTCAAAAAATGTAGCAAAACTGTCTTAGAAATTTCTGTAAGAACTGCTAGTTACATTTTTTTCTCTAAGCATCTTTGGGAAAACAGGAAGCTATTTGTTAGTTTATTTATTCATACTGAAAACACCAATGAGAAAAGCCTTCTGGGATGAATGCCAGATGGGAACACTCATGCTGTCAAAAAATAAGTTCTCAGTCAGGTGTATTTTGAAATTATGAAACACCATGTATATATTTTTACAATGCTGACAGGAGACTGGGGATGCATATAGGAAAACTACTACTTTTTAAAATATTTTCAATTATTTTTAACTGACTGAAAATAAGTGGAAAATCTCCAGTCTATCTTCTTGATCAAAATCTATAGTTTGGAATAGCCAATTGCATGACATACAACCAGCTGACATAAGAGAAAGCTGTAGAAATGAATCATTACTGGATAATAATTTCATCAAAAAGTATTTTGTCTAGGTCTTCTGAGGATGGCTGAAATGGCCAAATACAGAATTAATTTTAATTTTTTAAGAGGTCTACATCATAAATAGGCATCTGCTCTCAGTAGGAGGCATAATACAGATTATTTTTAATGTTATCTGGTTCTTGAGCAGCAGCAGTGTTGATCAACCTCTCAGTTCCAGAGGTTTGTTACTATTCCATGTTTTTACTTACTCAAGTAAGGTAATGATATGGAAATAACCTTGTTAAAATAAACTGGTTTCTCATATAAGAATCAGTTTATATCTGGCATTCTGGGGAAGTGCATGAGATTAACTTTCTGGTACATATTCCAAATTCTCTTTATTTTGGAAATAATACAGTTCAACTCATGTCATCACATAAGAGAAACTGGGTTGGTGGACGGATCTGCTGCTGCTGATACATACAGGTACACTAAAAGACTTAAAAGGACAGAAGGAGGCATTAAATTCATCCTAATATGTCCCTTAATTTTTATCTTTTCAAGCTAGAGATGGATAATAATCTATTAATATAATGCATGGTTAATAATCTATTAATATAAAGGATAAGGGAAGAGAAAACATCTGTTATATAACTTGAAAATGCGTCAGAAATATTCCTTATAACCTACAAAGTTCACAGAAAGAGAGAGAAGCTCCTCCAAAAATACACTGTATTTATATGTTCTGCATTTCTCTGAAGGAGCTATTTCTTTTCATTGATTTCATCTCCTCTCTTAGTCTGAAGTAGCTGGGATGAGCAGAGTGAATACGCCAACCAGAGCTCTGCACAAAATTCTTCTTGGTTGCTATAGAGAACTAACAGCATTCAACAGGAACTAGCTTTGAAGTTTTTTCGGTGGTATTTAAATTCGAGAAGTAAATATTTTAACAAAAAAAAAAAGTAATTTTTTAAAAGGTTATTATTAAAAATAACAGATTTTCAAGACAACTGTTTCATCAATTCTCAACATAGAACTGCAAAATTCTAGAGCTCCTTTTTCTCATATATATCATTATGTGATTCCAATGTTTTTGAACGATGAGAAAACACTTTTTTGCTTAGACAACTGTAAGGAGAACAGTCTTTCACCATTGGGAAATGCATCTTTTAAAACTCTGTGTTCTGGGGAAAGTGTGAAGAAGTAAATTTCTCAAATTATTAAATGAGATTTATCCATTCATCCCAGCTAATGAGCTCTGGGCTAGATCCTAAATTTGGCTGACATTATACTGCACAAGGAGCCATTTTTCCCTCTACTGATGGGGGTTAAGCATCTTAAAATGGATGTCCTCAGGCACCCCATTTCTGTAGTGTGGGTTTCATCATCTTTTAGATGTTGTTGCCATGGAAAACTTTTATATTGCTCTAAGCACTCCTTCAAATACTCTTATGCTGTATGTCATTCTGTCTTCGAACATATGGAGGGAAAACAACACTCTCTTAGTTAATTATGAAATTTATCCAAATTTTAGTGTCTAGTATGAATCTCAAATGTGCACTTATCACACCATAATAGGATATTTAGGTTTGGAATTCATGCTTATGGTAAAAAAACCCCAAGTATTACTGCTGGATCTCAGGGCAGAATGTTTTCGGTATGACCAATCCACATATGTTATTACCTGATAAAACATGTGATACTAGTTTGATTTATTTTACATATACGTGTTTTCCATGAATAGAGCATATTTATTTTTACAAGACATGGTTATTTTCATTTCCTGCTTTTGATTTTTGAATTTCCTGTGTCATACATTTATGAGTCTTCTCTTTCTTTCTTTGGGATTTTTTTTTTTTTTTTTTATCTCAAACAGCTCATGAATTGGCAATGTCATACAAATAAGGATATTCAGTTTGGCTATAACAAAAATTAACCCTGATTTTTTTTCTTCCTTTTCTGCTACCTTTTTTTCTAAAGCAAAAGAGAAGCATTAATGGTTTATTTAAGTCTCTTATGTTGGATTTTCACTATTTATACATTTTTTGAGGCAATTGTAATCTAAAAATTATTATATGAAGAACTGTGAATTTGCTTTTTATTTAACTACCAATACAAAAGAGCATTTTGGCCACAGAACTAACAGTATTAAATCCAGTAAGTATAATCTTTCCTCATTGAGTTTTCCTCAATGTTTGAAGGATCTATAAAAGAAAAACACAGCATCATTTTATTTCAGCTTATGAATCTACCAAGAGAACTTAGCTGGGATGAGCAACATACTTTTGATCATAAATAGTCTGTGATTCTTGTTTTTAATCATCTTTATTCTCGATTGTTGCATTCAGTCTCAGTGCTGACATAACTGATTTGCTGGGCTCTTAGGACTCAATGCAGTAAAGTGTTTGAGAAGTGCTCATTTTAAACAGGGGAATAGATCAATCAAGTTACTTATATCTTTAGAATGTAAGTACGATAAAGTGCTTTTATGAATTCCCATTCAAAAAGAAGAGTTAGGATCAAAGGTTTCTTCACATCTTTCATAATTCACCTGCATAGATGGTGTGTTTGTAACTGATTGTCAAACTCTTCTTATTATTTTTTTCTCCCCACTGAAGAGACTGAAGATATAAAAGAAATACAGTTTGAAAAGTGAGATTGTTTTTAATGCTGTATAGTTTTAGAAGATATCTATTTTGGCAACCAAACATGCAAGATTATATCACCAGAAACATTAATTCAGAAGAAAATTCAGAAGGCTTCCTTGAATATTCAAATAAATAGGACTTAATTGTATTCTCTATAATATTATCTTCCAACAGTAGTATACACAGTGATGACAGAACTGGTAAGCTGAGGCAACAGAAAAAAAAGTCTTGCATTTTGCTTATTTGTAATCTTCTGAGGTAGATTCCTTATCAACATTTGTGTACTAATATGTTTTCCATCTAAATAAATGAGCATTCAAAAAAGGCTAAGAAGCTTTTACAAGAATAGTTTTGATCCTGACAGTTTCTAACAATGCAGCCACATCTCATTCAGGAAATTGCAGCTACCACTGAGGCACTGAGCATCCAGTCATTCTGAGAATTATCTTTTGAGATAAATAGGGAAACAGTCTGGTATGGCAATACTATGATCTTTACAGCCGTAACCAAATTGTTTATATTTGATGAATAATGGAACAAAATTAATCTCCAAACACAATGCAGGTATTATTAAAAGAGATAAAACCAAAATTAATTTTACCACTGTTGTGGTTTATAATGTTTCTAAAATTTCAAATCTGAACTTTCTGAAGCAAAATAGATCACTATGGTACTGTCCATCATTTAAAGGGAGGATGGCAGGTACATTGATTGCATTTCTCAATCCACTCAAACGACATGTTAAAACAACATGAAGAAGGATGCATTGCCCTGAAGTTGTGAGCTTCTGATATCACTCAGTTTTTGCTGGTTTCTGTTACTTAATGATATTGTAGTGAATCTCTGGAGAAAATGTGAAACATTATTTTTAACCTTGCTGTTTGCAGTATATCTCAAAAAAATCCAAAGAAACAACCCCATGCTATTGTATTGTTAGATGGAAGCTTTTGGAAGTCAATCGATCATCTGAAGCATAAAGTCATTCCAAAATTATATAATCCTGCTATATCAGTTTTAATAATGGGTTGTAAATATTTCTATTAAAGTACTTGTAACAGATTCACGTATTCATCTGTTAATCTGTAAATCAACAAAAAAATACCGAGTTCAATGGGAGGGAAACACTACACTTAAACTTCCAGTAAAATTGAAATCATTGACTTAATTATAATTGGAGTGACAATTTTTATTTTTACAATTGTGACTTATGCTGTTACAAATAAATGTGGAAATATTTAATTTGGTTATAGGATTATAGATGATCTAACTTGAATTCATGTGAGGGAAATACAGTTTTACCTATTATTATTATTATTATTATTATTATCATGAGAAGAGAGAGAGAGAAGTTTTAATTTGCAAGGATTTCCTAGAGAAATAGAGAATCAAACGTATTTTTTTCTAAAAGAGACAGTTATCTTTAGATAATTAAACTTGAAATTCAACACATGCAGAAACACTGTTGGATGAGATAATTGCTGCAATTAACTTCCAACTAGATCTATTCTATTCTAGTGAGAAAAAGTACCTGAAAAGTCCACTTTAAGAAAATATTTATAGTAATTTCATTGTTTTTAAAGGATTTTCAGATTGATTTTTGCTATGAAGAAACTTTAAAAGTGTTTAATTTTTTTCTTGAGTATGAATAATAACTTGAATTTGCAGTTTTCCTAATTTCCCATAAATTCAAATAAAGTTTATGCCAACTCTAGGTATATAAAAACAGTGGAATGGAGAACTGGGCCTCTTCATTGTGGGAATGTATCTAAATATAAGAATTGCATGCTTGAAAAATATGGATCAAGATATCTTGTTAGGCAGTATAAAGGAGATTAAAGAGTATTTTGCCAGGGATGTGGTTAAATAAATTTCTGCAGCATGCAGCAAGACAGAAAGGAGCATGTCTGCAGCTGAAGATCCTCAGAATATCTGTTATAGGGCTAAGCCTAATTTATTAAAGAGAAAAAAATCAAGCTACATACATTGAAAAACTCAACCTCAAGTGTGTTTGTTCCCTTATTATAAACTATAGCTTTCAAATTGACTTAATGAAGAACTTTCATCATTTAGTCAGCCATACAATACACAAGAACTTTGCTACAAGATGAATGCTCATGTAGCTAAATTTGCTCCTGGAGGTTGGATAAAGTTTAAAGTCTGCAGGAAATAATATTTCAATAAATTATGCTTACATATAACCTATGAGTAATTTAATACATTAATATCTTTATAGCTAGTGTATTCAATCCACTGTAGTTCCTACATTCAACTTCCCACACAACTATGCCACAATTCTTTACCCTGGCATGACGAGACCAATCAAAAGACTCCAGTATGTTTGCTCTGAATTGAGCACTGATTTCATTCAGATACTCTCTCACCTGCTTGTTTTCTCTTCTATGTTGATCACAAACAGATCCGAATATTATATTTCCACAGCTTTTATTGCAGCAGAGAGCAAGAGAATTTGAATTTGGGTTTGCTCTACTCAGGTGGTTTTATGGAAATATTAAATGTCATGAAATTTAATTTCATCAGAGTTTTGAGTGTTTTTATTTTATAGGTTACTAATATTCAGATTATCCTTATACCGTTTATTTGATCAAAGAATCATAGAATGATCTGCATTGGAAGGAATGTTAAAGATCATCTAGTTCTAAACACCCCTGCTGTAGACACTTTTCACTAGACCAGGTTGCTCCATCCAACCTGGTCTTAAGCTCTTCCAGGGATGAAGCATTCACAACTTCCCTGAACAACCTGTGCCAGTGCCTCACTACCTCCACAGTAGATTTTTTTCCTAATATCTAATCTAAACTATTCTCTTTCAATTTGAATCCATTCCTCCTTGTTCTGTCACTACATGTTTGTGTAAAAGGTCTCTTTCCATCTTTGTAGGCTCTCTTCAGGTACTGGAAGGCCGCAGTTGGGCAATCCCTTCTCTTCTTCAGGCAGAAAAATCCCAAATCTTCCATCCTTTCCTCGTAAGAGAGGTGCTCCATTCATATACAGAATCACAGAATGCTGCAAGGTACCCAGAAGGATCCTCAAGTCCAACTCTTCAGTGAATGCCCATATAGAGCAAGCAATGGTTGCAGTGTCCTTGTACACGCCTGGCAGGCGCTGACCGCAGGCTAGCTCAGCCTCTGCGCTGCGGCTGACGCGTGTGAAGTTGGGGTTGCGAGCACGGCAAGCAACCTCCTCCCTGTGGGGCCTTGGCTCCCCACACCAGAGATAGGACTTGATGGTGTGACAACACTGGCAGCAGAAAAAGAGCTGACTCTCTTAGACAGGGCTGAACAGGAGACCAGTCAGGAGCCCTGCCTCTGACCACTGCTGCCCAAAGAGAGCTCTGATCGGGACTGTGCGGGGTCTTTTAACTGGGGGAGGACCAAGAGGTGGCAACAACAGGTCAGCCAATTAGGGCATAGGAGGGTTAACTCCTTAACAATAAACGAATCACAAGAGGTGGGAGGGGGATTTCCCGGGCACCAGCCTATCACTCGACGCCCTCCCTGGAGCCTTCCAGAAGCCAGGGAAGGGTCCCAAAGTGACAGACAGGGCGCCCAAGAGGAGAGACAGGTGGGAGAAAGGGATGATTAACAGATAACAGGTGGTTATGTAACAAACAAGTGGGGAAGGAACAATTGAAGAAACCAGGGGGATCATCAGACCCAACCAATATAATAATACAATACAAGTGTCCATTAAACCGAATTAACAAAACATGCACCTCCACAAGCAACCTTGGCATTATTAGCACCATGCGCTAAACAACTGAGCTAATCTAATCTACTTGGTGGCCCTCCTCTGGTCTTGCTCCAACAGGTCGTATTCTTCCCCTGCTGGGAACTCCAGAGCTGGATGCAGCGCTCCAGATGATGTCTCACCAGAACAAAGTAGAGAGGCAGAATCACCTTCCTCATCCTGCTGGCCATGCTGCTTTTGGATGCAGCCAAAAAATGCACATTGCCTAGTCATGTGCAGCCTTTCATGCACCAGCAACTCCAAGTCCTTCTCAGCAGGATCCTGCTTTTGATCTGTTCATCTACCAGCCTGTATTGACACCTGATGTTGTCCCGATCCAGGTGCAACACCTTGCACTTGATCTTTGTTAAGACCAAATTAAAGCACATGAGATTCCCAAGGGCCCACTTCTCAGGCTTGTCCAGGACCCTCTGGTCGGTATCCTGTCCTTCAGGCATGTACACCACACCACTCAGCTTGGAGTCATTTTGAATGTACTGACAGTGCACTCTGCCTTCACCTATATCATTAATGTAGATATTGAATAACATTGGTCCCATTATAGACCTCAAAGGACATCATATGTCACTCTTGTCCATTGGGATTCTGACCCATTGACCATTGCCCTGTGGATACACCTGTCCAGCCCTTTTTATCCATATAACAGTCAACATATGTTATTTATTAATTTCTTTACAGAAGCTTCAATGCAGAATTTTCATACTTGTTCTGACCTGGTTTTTACCAATCCAGTATACGTTGTGCATAAATCTAAATGTATTTGTTCAAGCCTCTATGAATCAGATGTTTACTCATTACCCAGCTCAAATAAAGTGCATTGAATACTATTAGAACAATGTGATAAGCTCTTTTTTTTTTTTTTTTTTTAATGTAATATTTGATGAATAGGTTTACCAGTGTTCAACCTGATATGATGTGACTTGTTAAAAAATCAAGAATGGTAAATTTTGGGTTACAAATCTAAGGAGGAAAGGTTCTCTTGTAACATTGCTGCACTTATACTTTAGGTTCCAAGTGTAGTTTGAAATATTTGAATTGCTCAGTAATGAAACAGACTAAAAAAACAAAGACAGATTTTTTTTTTTTCTTTTTTTTTTTTCCAAATTCAAGAAAGTTTCTAAGATTGTCCACACTCCAATGTCTGCTCTCACATATCTTGTGCTCATCCATTCCAGTGTATGAGCTTGGTATTTGGAGACCCAACCAGCATGATTAAAATTCTTTTGTTAGATTGCTTGATGAAATTGAATAAGTAAGAAAGTGCAGGAAATCTCTGACAGGGGTAATTCCATGAGTAAATGGCCATGTGAAAGATATAAGATCTGACAGCTCTTCATCTTCTCTACTAAATTTCTTCTCTTTTCCCTTTTCTCTGTCTCCTATCAACTGTCTGAAAGAAAATTTCTTCTCACTAATAGCCACATGGGAAAGAGGAGAGCATGGCTGGAGTTTCTTCATTAACTCTTCATAACTCTGAGCAGCCACTGTCCTCCAGATCAGGCAATGCCCCTTCATACTTATGACCCAAGATACTCCTCTGCATACATATGCAAGCTATTTCTGGTCCTAGAGAAAATGGTAGTACTGTGCTTGATTTATATGCTGACATTAAATCAGACATGCCTTTATGGGGCTGAATTAAGCTATATTAAACCACCCTTCATTTTATGCCTAAATTGTTACAGAGCCTATTGGTTTACCTGAGTTTGGGAAAGAAAAGATGTGCAGCTCAAAGGACATTGGCGGAAACCAGCCTTTTAATCAATGAGCCACTTTTGCTTAGACAAAGGCTTTGTTGGATTTGTCAGGTCAGATGAAGAAATATTAAAACATTATAAGAAGAAATATTAAAACATTATAAGAATCCTATTTGCCTGGACTTTTCTTCAAAATATAACCAGGGAGGAAAAAAAAAAAAAAAAAAAAAGAGAGAGAGAAAGGGAGGGAGAAAAACTGGGTGGAAAAAGACAGTGAAAACAACCTTTAAGATTAAAAATAGCCTCTCTTCCACTGGCTCTTCATGAGTCTCTGCTTTCATGCTTTAGAATTTCAGTAGGAAAGGAAAAAAATATATTCATGAAAATCACTTCTTTGATCTGTATGTGAAAAAAAAGTTCTCATTCTGCTTAATGCTGAGGATGGCTGAGAATTTAACCTTTTAATTTCTAGGAGAAACTCCGATATACCTCTGAAAGTGAGAAACCAATACTTGAGACTTAGCTGGATCTCAACACCTCACCTTTTAAGGTTAAAGGATAGTGTTTAACATTTTTAATCAAGCACAACCACTAGCTGCTGCTCTATAAGGTATCACAGTGATATTAAAAAAAAAAAAAAAAAAAAAAAGTAAACCCTTATTTACTCATTTTTGTGGAAGTGCAACATGAATGAGATTTTAAGGACTAATGATTTACAGATGTAAGTTTGAAAATAAGAAAACTAAAACAAAAAACCCAAACCAGAAATAATAATTTTGAAGCTCAACAAAATTAACTGGAAGTGCTGGACACAGCTGTCTATCATGTAAAGATCTTGATGCAGATCCCTGTACTAGAAAGTACTTAAGTAAATTTTCAGTAGTAGTTCAGAATTTCACTAAACAAAAGAACAAAATGTTACAAGATCTGTTCTCACTTGCCAACATTAATGGAACACCAATAAATCCTCTTTTGAAATCTTCAGATCAGTTGATCTTTATGTTATACCTGACTTTGAAATACTTCCACTCCTTTTTATAGTCAACAGTATCTTGCAGAACTGAGCTAAAATTAGAGAGCAGAGGAGGACAGGAGCCAGCACGATTTCCTGATCCAAGATTTCCCTGATTCTAGTTACTATTTATTTCAGGAAAATGAAGGTACACAGGTGCACTGGGTGAAGGTGCCCTGGTGCTGACCTCAGCGGGGTCTGTGGGGAGTGTCTGTGAGGAGAGACTGGGGCTGCCCCAGGCAGGACACAGATGGTTCCAGCTGGCTCCAATCCACCTATCACAGGGCACAGCTGAGGTGTAGTGGTGGAGGAAACACCTCAGAGGAAATTTATTTAAGAGGGAAGAAAACAAGCACCAGAAGTTGAGTTGTGAGAGAGGAATGGGAATCTGTGATGGCAACAACTCTACGGACACCAAGGCCATTAAAGAAGGAGAGGGTCGAGGTGCTTCAGGAGCTGGAGCAGAGATTGCCCTACAACCTCTGGAAAAGACCATTGTGAAGCAGTCTATCCCCCTGTAGCTCATGGAGGTCTGTGTGGAGCAGATATTTACCTACAGCTATGGAGGTCCTCTCTTTGAAGCAGATGAATGTGCCCTGAGGGAAGCTGACAGCCATGAAGAGCAGCACACATTGGAGCAGGGGAAAGGAGCAGTGGAGAGGAGTAGTGACAGAGAGCAGCTGCTATGGACTGATCACAGTACCCCCTTCCATCTCCCTGTACAACTCAGGGCAGGGGAAGTAGAGGAGTCAAGTATGAAGGAGTGAAGTTGAGGCTGGGATGTTCCTCACCATCCCACTGTACTTTTAATTGGCAACAAATTTAAATAATCTTCCCATAGTCAAGTCTTTTTCACTCATGATGGCAATTGGTGAGTGATTTTCCTGTCATTATCTTGACCCATAAAGATTTTCTGTCTTTTTTTCCCTCCTGTTCAGCTGAGAAGGGGGAGTGAGAGAGTGGCTATGTGACAATCAGGCAGTCATCTCAACTCACCTTGAGAAATAGCTTAGCATATATTACAAAAATGTTCTTGGTATTATGTGAGAAGTCTTGTTTACATAATTGTATATATTTCCACTCAAAATAGCCAACAACTTTTGACAATGCATATATTTTTTTCTCTAGGAAAAAAGGTGATTTTTAATAACCTCTATTTATTTCATTGAAATGAAAAATATTTATTTCTAATATTTTATGTAATGTTGAATATAAATTTTGGCAGGGACTTCAACAAAGGCTTCTTTCATAATGTGGATGCTGGCAAGAATTATTCCTCTTTTTTTAGTCTCATCTTTTAGAGTCTTCTGCCTTTAACTGTGTTATGAAATTTTAGTCAGACCAATGGGACTGTGCCATATGGACAGACTTTGTAGTTTAGCAAGACTCTAGTGCTTGCTAAAGCTGTTAAAGGTAAGGGGGCAGCATCCTCCCCCCTTTATGTGTTGTAGCTTCATACAGAGGACTGAAAAAATTCCAACTATAGTATCACGAGATAAATGATCATGTCTTAGTATATTTTGGCTGAAGTGCTGCTAATGGTGTGAATCAACTGGTGGGGGGAATTGATTGTGATAGTTTCACATGTTAAGCAAGTGCTTACACAGTGTTGCTGGGCATACAGATGGCTGTGATTGCAGTAACTCCATCTTTGTCCTGAATTGTGCCTGTGAAGGTGAAGTTTTGAACAGTCAGCCTGATAAGACTTGAGAGAAAAATACACTGATGGGAAATACAGGCAAAGAAGAATTAACTTGATTTCAGAAGTTAACTCTCTTAGATAGCTAACTAACTGCAGAAAAGCAACCAGTGACATTTTTACTATGTCACTGGCCTTTCATTTGCCTTACTACTCTTGAAAGAAAGGCTTTGAGTTACTGAAAATCATTCTTATGTGGCCATTTAGGCAACAAAGTATTTAAGTCTGGGTCAAATGCTGTAACTGTAAAAACAGCATGATCTCTGGTTGCTCATCATTAGTAAATTGACTCCACAGTAGTAAATTAAATCAGAGTTTGGTGTCTAGACTCGTCTGTTTGTGTGCAAATCACAGAAGCTACAATGTATATGGGAAGAGTAATGCACTTAATCAAGCTTCTTGATGGTATATAATATACCAAAAATCCCCAAAACATTTCCTTCAAACCACACCCCTATATTGTCTCTACAGTGTTTAATTCTTGTGGGAGAATTAAAAAAAAAGGTGAAATGAAGTGTTAAAAGTTACAATCTGTTCATTATTAGTGCAAAATGTTTTGATTTCCTGTTTAAGTACATTTTTCAATGTGTTGAAATGTGTCCAGTTTTGAATCTAGGAATTCGGTATTGCAGTTTTAATCACTCATTACTGGAGCAGATTATAAGGCTCTGGAAAATGAGCAACAGGGTTAGAAGAAGAAAAAGCAAAAAGTGAAATTGTTTTGAATGCAGCTATATACTCTGTTAAAGATAACATATTTATGTTTTAAGTTTTTGAAAATTCACTAACCACAGATTTTGTCTATGCTTATGGGAGAGATAAGAAAAAAAAAAAGAGAAAAAGACAAAAACGTATTATCCTATGTGGAACTTTGTCTTAAATACCTGTAAGAGCTTATTTTTCTCTTATTTCAAATTATATAACAGAGCTTGTTAGTTTACAACACTGGAAATTTTATAAACAAAGTCAGTAGTTACTATCAGTAAAGATTTCTTTCTACAAAACAAAAGCTTCACTTTCAGCAGGAACATATGGTCATTCAAAGACAGATTTTTAACAGATATCTCACTATTTATATAACAAAGAAGCTTCATAAGTATTAAATTTATTTTGATTATTCAATAATCCGCGGCAAATACTAGATAGCTGTTGAAAGAGAAACTATCGAAGACATAAAATCAGAGGTGGTTCATGCCTACAGTTACCTGTTACCTAATGCCCTGAAAGTTCTTATCAGATACTTATCTCATTTTCCTCTTAGTTTATGACTTTTTTAATGGGTAGTGTGTCACTGTCGTATTGGGGATGGTGATAATAATGACACCACTCTCCAGCTTGCTTCTAAGTTAGAGAGTCTCATGTCATTATTCTCACCACCCCAATATGATAGCGACAGTAGTGTACACAAGAATAACAGTCCAAGGCTTTCCATAGAAACTGGTTTTCAGCAGAACTGAGAAAAAAAATTGCAGTCTTACTACAATGCTTGATATTTAGAGATATTAAACTATTATTGATTAATTCAGTTCAATATAGTGTTCAGTTTTTGTGACTCCAGTGCAGAAAAATATAGTCCAACTTATCTATTACAATTCAAAGTTGCCACAAATAGTGTTCTGTCCACAGCATGCCACCTTTTCTCTGGAGATATTTATAATTATTGTTTTGTTTAAGGACTTTATGGAAATAAATATATATTCACCATCACTGCACTGTTTGTATTTTGATTTTTTTTTTTTTTCCTAACCAGTTCATGTGGCAGGGGAATGAAAACTGTTAATGTAGTTTCAATACTTTTTTCCCCAGAAAGAAACTTTATCTTTTCAACAGCATTTTATTTGGTAGAAGATTAAAAAAGTGATGAACAGTAGGTTTTCCATGGCATTCAGTGTCATAGTAGAAATGACTTTGTCAGGCTAACAGCCTGCATTGGTAGTATTCTTTTTCATGGGCCATGTTTTGACAGATAATATTCCACAATACAGTAAAAAAACCTGCAACACTTGTCAAATTTAGATTTATTTCTTACACTAACTCATGGTTTTTATACAAGTAGAACACACAGGAATTTCTAATATCAGCTTTTTTATGTGTTCCTTTGTTTGTTTGTTTTGGGTTTTTTTCATTATGTTTGACATTGTGAGATGGATACTATTGGTGGCTAGCTGCATTCTTATGAGAGTAAAAATTCAGTGAAATACAAAATATACAACAAGTTCATATAAACTTGAAATGAGCTTGCCTATGTTGGTAATTATCCCAGAGTATCTCCAACCAAGTGCAGAATATACACAGCATATTTGAAGAAAACTTTCAGAACAATGGAGATTCTCTTTCACTGTAACAGACCTTTACTTAAAAAAAACCAAAACAAAAAAAAAAAAAAAAACACCAAAAAAACCATACTACAACAACAAAAAACACCCCCCACCCCCCCCCCCCCCACCCCCCATTATTTAAAACATTTGAGATTACTTGTTAGAGGTGATTTCATGACTCAAAAATTGCAGCATGGTTTGAATAAAATTTTGCTTTATACTTACATGCATATTTCTTTGTGTAATGTACCAACAATTTTAATGTCATTTAGAATTAGGGTGTAAAAGTACAGGTTTGTACTCACTATGTGTATGACTTTTAATTGTAAATATCAGTTCTTTTCTATGAAGGCAGCAAATACTTTTAGTTAAAAAAAAAAAAAAAAAAAAAAAAAAAACACCCAACCAACCCAAACAAACAGTATTCTGAGGGAAAGCTATTCAAAGAGTACTCAACAAATTAGAAAAGTGTACAGAAAGAAAAAAACAGTAAGTTCAGGAAAAGAAAATGATCAGTTGCATTTGGGATAGAATAAGGCAGCAAAAGGAGAAAGTGGTAATTGAAAAGAGCAGGAAGAAGCTTTGCAGCAAAGGACTGAGTTTTTTGGTGGGCATCCTCTTGATCATGATTCACCAGTGCACCCATGTGGGGGTGAAGACAAAACATGTGTGATCTGCATAAATAAAAACTAAGCTGACAGATAGAATGACAATGTTATGCAAATCTGTCCAGTATGTATGAGACCAAATCTACAGTTCTGTGTCTAGTTTGGGGTTTTGAGGTGCCAGAAAGATATTGGAAGACTGGAGAAAGTTCCAAGGATTGCTGCCAAGATGAGTGACAGGCTGAAGCTCAGCGGAATGAGGTGAGGCTACAGAATAGCTTGTTCAGCCTGAAAAAGATGATCAGGAAGGAAGAAATTTTCATGTTCAATAACCTAATTATAGAATCATTGAATAGTTTAGGTTGGAAAGGATCTTAAAGACCATATAATTCCAAGCCCCCTGTTTTGGGTAGGCACATTTTTCATTAGACCATCTTGCTGAGAACTCCATCCAGCCTGACTGTAAGCACTTCCAGGGATGAAGCATCCACAACTTCTCTGGGCAACATATTCCAGTGTCTTGTTGCCTCCATAGTAAAGAATTTTTTTTGGTAATATCTAACATAAACCTATTCTCTCTCGGTTTGAATCCATTCTCCCTAGTACTGTCACTCCATGTTCTTGTAAAAAGTCCCTCTCCATCTTCCTTGTAGGCCCCCTTCAAATACTGGAAATCTGCAATTGGGTGACCCCAAAGCCTTTTCTTCTTCAGGCTGAAAAATCCCAGTTCTTCTAGCCTTTCCTCATAGCAGAAGTGCTCCATCCCTCTAATCATCTTTGTGGCTCTCCTCTGGACTCACTCCAACAGATCTATGTCCTTCTTGTATCGGGAACCCCAGAGCTGGAGGCAGTATTCAAGGTGGGGGTCCACCAGAGAATGTTTGGGTGTGGAAAAACAGGCTCAGGCTTTTTTAAAAGAGAACAGTATGAGGAGTTTAATTAAGAAGAAATCTAGAGTTGAAAAACATTTTCAGCAGGGATGTGAGAAAACATGGAAACAGTTTTCAGAGAGAATCAGTGAATTTTCTGTTTCTAGAGACATATGAAACTAAACCGGCCTTGAACAAAGTGATATTACTTCAAATTTAATCTTGCTTTATACAAGACATTGCATTAGGTGACTTCCAACTTCTAACTTGCAGCCATCTATGAGTCTGCAATATCTAGACAGGGCTATCAAGGTTTGGTAAAGGAAATGGTCTTTGCTGAAACGTTTATTCACTGTTATCTTACACAGGCTCTTCTAGCATCTTTAAAACAGAGTTGGAGGTCTTTATACATCTATTTGAAGATGCAAACATAGTTAAGTGATGGACAATTTTATGGACAATATGTACACTGAAGCAATGTGAAACTCAAACCAGAATAAATATTGCAGTCATAGGGTGGAAAATATTTTTATTTTACGTTTTTATCTGTGCTCAGTGTTCTATTCAATCCAGACTGTATTCAAGAATCTGACCTCCATCTGTCTTTAAATACTTACAGAAGAAAAGAAAAATAATCAATTTACAGTAGAAGTTTCACCTGTTAGAGCATCAGTGGTGATCACAGATTTCTGGAGTTCAGGGCTCCCTAATGCATAAGGCAGTGGGCACTGCTACAGTAGCCAGAAATGTTTTGGATTTTTGGTTTGTTGGGTACCTAACAACATCATGAAGAACTGCATGTAAAAAAATAATACAATTTTTTTTTTTTAGTGATACTGCTGAAGTCATCCAGAAAAAGACCTTCATTTTTGAAATGTTATTCCTGCTTGATTTAAATATTTATGATCTGGGGAAGATATGTAGTAGATGAAATTATTTGAAGGCATGTTCTTACACTCAAAGTCATGTTATAGGCCATAGTCTCATTAATAATGCAGTTAAATTCTGGAGGTTGTTTTTAAAGTCTTCCTAGTATCTATGCATTTTCTCTGATGTTATGATTATTTTTGCAACATCCCTCTGGGTCTTAAGGTTGATGCTTCAGCCCTTTTCAAGAGGTGGGGGAGACAGGGAGTTACAGTCACTTGTCAGGATGTGCAGGTGTCTGCCAAGAGAAGCGTGACATTGATGTTTTCTTTCTCCTCAGGCTTGGGCTCTGGCTGATGCTATATTTATGGGTTTCCCTGTCACATTCCACTTACTTCTGTGCTGCCAGCTGCCGCCTGGCAGTGGCCCCTATCATCCCAAAGGGACTCTAGACACACAAAGATCTATGGTTTTTTCAGACAGTGACTGCAGTGGAAAGGGGTGTCACCTCTCAGTTAACCTTGGAGCTGAAGCTGGAACAGGGGAAGAAGAAGTAACTGGCTCTGGTGCAGGGCTTAAAAAAATGACACCAAGCTCAGTTTGGGCTTTTTTCAGCTTCTATGCTTGCTGAGAGGATGTATGAATTTGATATGTCTTGGATAACATAAGAATCACATGCTTGGCTTTAATACCATGCAAAAATATGACCTGAAAGATGAAATAAAGAATTTCTTGTATCAGTGAGCTAGGCAAATTCGTAAGAAGTCTGGAATTACAAATACACAATGCTGTTGACAAGTTAAAGAAATAGTTTGAAATAAACTACCAAAGAGAGAAGTATAAAATATTTCATCTGGGTAGGAATACTAATCAGTGTATATATTCAAAATGATAAATGGTGGGCTAAATCAAATTTCACTGCAGAATGTGACTAAAGAATTGCAGTACATCACAAAATATGTTATCCCAAAGAATAAGGTGTGAATAGCCTCAGGCATCTGTCTGTTCTATCTCTGATTCATTACAAAGAATATTCCGTGTCCAGTATTCTTGACCAGTGTTTGTCTAGTTTGTTCTCAAGGACTTTGAATAGTAAAGACTGCCTAAGGTCTCCAGGGAATCTACTCTTATGCTTTGTTCTCCTTTTTATGGCAGCTTATTTAATGTCTGGAGGTTTTTGGTTTTTTTTTTTTTAATGCAGTATAGTCTCATTTTTCCCTTTTATACTGTGTACATAGAGAACATGGTTTTCTTTCTTATTTTGCAACCTGTTATGAACATATAGTCAAAACATACCTTTCTTTGGTATTTCTTTAGTGTCACCAGACGACCGCCGATGGCAAAAGGAAAGAGCCTGCTCCCTTACCAGGGGGATATCACAGCTTTATTCTGGAGTCCTGCTCCTGCCAGCTGGAGCTCTTTCCCCATCCTGCCCAGTGCCAGAGTGTCTGAGGCCCCACCCATCCCGGGGCTTTTTCCCAGGGAGGATGGGCCCAGAGGCAGGGACAAGCCACTGCCCAGTAAGGGACAAGGTGGGAGTGGAACAGAGCTGGGTTACGTTCCAGTGGAGGGGAGGGACACGACCAAGCTCGGAAAAAACAAGTGATACAGTTTCCAAGGGAAACAGTGGAAATGTTACAAATCAAATGAAACGCAATATTAACCTCATTAATACACTCTAACACTTTTCTTCTTTATGTATGAGGCCTATAGCCATGAGATATGTGGTGAAGGGATTACTGTGATAGACTGCTAAAGGATGTTATAGGCTGCTGATAGGTTATCAAGCAAATGATGACCCTTATTGCTACAATCAGCCTCGTGGTAGGGGAAGTGATACCGAGGTACCAGATGCATGACCTACAGTCTTAGTGATCTCACCCTTTAGTTACAAAGACAGATATTAACTCAAAAGCCTTTAACTTTGCATATAAAGTCGCTGCCTTCCCCTCTTCTCCTCCTTTATAAGGCAAGCAACAGGTTATTTGGCTACTGTTGTAGCTATTACTTGTTAATGTAATGCAGTTGTTACTGCATTATCTGGGTTTATATTTCATCGGATTTGTAATGTTTTTCCTCTGTATCACGTAGTCTGTCTTTGCCAGGCGGTGCCCATCCCCCAAACTGAAATGTAGCCCAGCTCTGTTCCCTCCCACTTATCCCTTATTGGGTTGTGTCTTTTCCCTGCCTCTGGGCCCTGCCCCCTGGGGGAAAAGCCCCGAGAGGGGAGTGGCGAGCTCTCTCCGGCACCGGCAAGCGATCGGGATGGGCTCCAGCCAAGCAGGGCAGGACTCGAGAATAAAAGCTGTAATAACCCACCTGGTGAAAGAGAGCAAATTCTTTTACTTTTGCCATCGGCGGTCGTCTAGTTTCGTGGGGTAATACAACAGGCTACTACTTTACCTGTACTTCTCCCAAAATATAATTTTGTCATTTGTAATACTCCATGGAAGAATACAGGGACACCTCTTTGGTAAGATTTGCCCCTCTGGTTGCATTGAGTGATACACAGGTGAAATTAAGCTTGATTGACAGTAAAATTAGCCTGACTGAATTACTACATTTATGAATAGCAATTCTGAATTTGTAACTGTAGTTTCAACATACTAGGAATCTGTGATTGTAAAAGGTTTTTTTGAACATCTTTGGTCTTACAATGCCAAAATGGTTACTATCAGAAATGAAGCCCAGATACACCTGACATCTCAAGAGTCAGAGACAGTTGATAAAAAGCCCAGGAAGTTACAAGGAAAGTAAAGTGGGTTCTGAAACAGGGTCTTGCCTTGTTAGTTAATTGAAAAACAAGCCTCGCAGTCTCAAAGAAGGGGAATGATGCACGGTTTTGCTTGGATTGTTTAGGCCTACTGTTTTGTAGCAGAGCTTGGGTAGGACATGTTACTGGTAGTGGACAGACCTCGAAGACATTTGGCAGAGATGAGAAATTAACAAAGCCAGCTCAGCAACAGTACTGAAATCAGTCCAAACTAGATAAAAGGTAATTCCAGTAGGAGGAGATTTCAATACAACCTACCAACTCAAGAAATCAACCAGCTCAAAACAAGAGAAATACTATGTGGACTACTTAGCCTGAGAAGCAAGAGAATAGTTTAACCAATAGAAGGTAGAGTACCAATTAAGATGGGAGCTACGTAACTTGTAGGAAATTAACCATAAATCTTTTGTATATTGAAAGGTATCTATAGTGTAAATTTTTGAGAATCAGTGTGCTGGCTTAGTGGATTTATTACTTAGCACCCATCTTCACATAATATGAAATAAAGAGCTATGCTCTATATGTGAGATTGGTTTATTGCACACTGGGTGACAAATCCTGTATTTAGGCACAACACACCCAGCTCTGCTAATCTCTGAGGTCCAGCTAGAAAGCAAGGGTGTTTATATCCTTCCAAATTTCTATACTCTATACTTGGAAGTCTTTTCTGCAAGATAGCAAATAAGTTTTTTTGGTCTTTCTGGGCTACTAAAGATGCTGTATGATGCTGTCTAACAGTTTGAGCTGCTACAGATAACCAGTACCAAAGCCATCTTTGTCATGAGATCATTGGTTTTCTATGAGGAAGCTAGGGGCTAATATAATTAGCATTATTCAGGTTATGCTACAGCTTGACTACTGGAACATCCCAGGCTGGTTTTGCAATGTACTCCTGTAGAGACTTTTCCAACATCCATCTGCAAGCTCCTGTTTTGGAATGTTGTCCATGGATTTGCATGGTAAATGGTACATACCTTTACTGTGGAAAGGTATGAAGGTACCTGGCTGAAGGTAAATTGGTGTTACAGTAAAGTGTTGTATAATTCTGGGCATAGCCAAAAAGAACCAGATTGCTCTGTCAACCAATCAGATCACAGATGCGATCACTGTACCTCAATAACCTCTAATGTTAAACTAATACGAACAACCATAGCATTCTTTGAGATGGTTCAGCTTGTCTGCATCCAGAAAATTTCCAGTTTTATGGCTGGCATGGGTCAGGTACTGTTCCCAATAGACAATCTGTTTATAATATCCTTGGTATGAAACTTTAGGAATTAAATAGTGTGGCTATTTATACTGTTTACTTCAGGGTCATGGAATTCTGGTTCTTATGTGACTCTTTATAATGCAGTTATGCTTTTTTATCCTGGCCACATCTGAGTGCCACACTTCAAAATATATGTTGGATTAATTAAAGCATAAATCTGTGCTCTAGAAAATGTGCCCTAAACAAAATCTTGAAAGAGCTAGTATTATATGACAGTAAGTAGAAATGATTTCAGAAGCATACAATAATAGCATTTGATGAAACATTGTGGCAAAGAAGAAAATAAGTAATTAGACTCTACACTATGAACAAGACAAGAAATAACAGGCCTTTTCTGTAGGAAAGATTATGTCTGAGCATAAATAAAGGCTTCCCAATGGGGAGAGAGCTAAGCACCCAAGTGAGTCACTTAGGCAGTCTATGTAAATAAGATAGCTAAAGATTTTTAGATATGCATTAGGGAAAAAAAAAATCAATTTAAGTAGAATTAAAATAAAATATCCTGTGTTGGGGACTGATTAAGGATCATCAAGTCCAGTTGCTGACTGCACATAAGACAACACGGAAGTTCAGCTATATGTATAAGAACATTGTCTTAACACTTGTTGAACATAGAGAGGTCATAACAACTTCCCTAGGGAACTTGTTCCAGTGCTTGGTCACCCTCTCAGCAAAGAACTATTTCCCTACTATCCAATCTGAACTTCCCCTGGGGCAGCTTTAAACCATTTCCATGTGTTCTATGATTAGAAATTAGAGAGAAGATATAGACACAAAATCGCAGCATATTCTGCGTTGGAAGGTACACACAAGGATAATTGAGTTGAACTCTTAAGTAAATGGCCCACAGAGGATTCAAACCCACAAATTTGGTATTATTAACACCTTCTTCTCTGTCCTGTCTTGTAAGAAAGTTGTAGGCAGCAATGAGGTCACTTCCCAGAAACTGAACAAAGAATATTCTTAGATGGTTCTCTTAAGTCATGCCTCTAGTACCTTCACTATCTCTGTTGTCCTCCTTTGGACATATCCTAGTATTTTTATGTTCTTCTTATATTGTGGAGCTCAAACTCTTCCCATTACTTGAGGTGAGACTGCACCACTACCAAGTCTAGCGAGGCAGTCACTTCCTCTGCCCAGTGATCTAAGCTGTGCTAGTCCTCACAGTACCAAGGACACGGTCAGTACTTTTAGCTGCCAGGGCACACCATTGTTTCATTTTGAGCTTCGTTGACCCTTATTTGACATAGCAGATGGAGAAGGCCCCCCTTTATGGGCTCTTCTAGCCCTGTTTTCTGCAGTACTACTACCACATCTGTGAATGATACCAGGGATGATGCTGTCATGACCTACTGATAAGGGACACCATATACATTATAAATTCTCTTCAGGCTGAAAATTCACCAGACCCTATGTCAGGGAACATTTGTGCTTTTATTGTGTAGTTGTCTTAACTTTGGCAACCAGCCCACTATTTAGACTCAAAAAGTGAGGCTAATAACCTCAAATTTTACTTCTCAAAATGGTGGCTGACAACTTTTATTTTTTTATGATTCCTAAATTCTTAGAGGACGCTTCAATAAATTCTCAGCTCCCATAATAAGCTTCTCAGAGGTGCTGGCTAAAAAGTCACAACACACCTCCTCAAGCTCCCTACTCCCACAACAAACCTCAGTCCAGAGTATGAGGTAGAATATGACAGACATTATTTGCCCAGACAAAGGAAAGCAGGAGAGAAATAAAGGTGGTAAAGAAAGAAAAAGGACAAAGATCCTTAGATCCTACATTTGTCCTGCCATGTGGGTCCAGATCTCGATTAGTAAAACAAAGAGAGTGAAAGAGAGGCAAAAGAGACAGAGGGGGACTGATTCACTTAATTTATTAAAGTTAACCTGGTGCCTCTTATGTAAACAAGACTTTTTGGGCCATTTCATTCATATATGTGCAGCCAGCCCTTTTGAGCTCTCCTCCAGGAAGTGAGTCTGAGGTGGGACACGACTGAGCATAAGTCTCCAGGTGAAAGAGGAAGTTGGCTCGAAACAACATTGCTCCACCTTTGTGGGACAATCTCTTCTATGTTTGAGACAAAACATGGTTATACCTGGTTCTCTACAGGTGCCAACCTCCAAGCTGAGCCTATGCATTGCATGAAAATCGTTGGGTGGAGCAAAAATGGTGCTGGGGGTCATGCTAACAATTCAGTGCAATGCTGTTTCAATACTCCAGCTTGTGCTCTGGATCTGACTGTACACCTAGTGAATATTTAAGCCTGCATGGGATGATCAGGCTATATCTGTATGATAAACCAGTCTTAGAATAGAATTTAAAACACAAAAACAAAGGGATTTGAGAGATAACAGCTAGGAAAATATTTAACAAATATTTAGAGCCAAGAGAAGAGGTATGGAGGACTGACAAACCTGTAATTAATGTTGCTGACACTGTAACAGGAAGACCCATGGTAATCCAGCATGTTATGCAAGGTTCAAGTTGGGAGAGAACTTGAAAACCTGGAACAGAACCATAAAGTAAATGTATGTCAAAGATTAATTTGGGGAAATTTCCAAGTATTTTTGAGAGAAAAATATTTCTTATATCGCTATGTAGGTGGCAGTCTAGGCTAGTAGTTCTTAAAATTGCGAAGAGAAGCTTTTTTTTTTTTTTTTTTTTTTTTAATGTAGGTCTACATTAAAAAAATGTTTTATATAATTCTTCAACACCTTTTTTTTTTTCTTTTTTCTTTTTCTTTTTTTTTTCCCCCAAAATGGAGAACAGCCTGTCACTCTGGCACTAAACTAAAAAAACTTGGAAAAGTGAATTTTTCCCAACTTCCTGAAAAACTAAATATACTCCCCCATTTTAAGGCAATGACTAATCCTGAGGGAAGCAAGGCAGTCTTAACCTATTTAAGGTTTTCATCTGAAAACCAGGGATTTTAATGAAAATTCTTCAATTAAAAATAAAGTGGTGCTTTTAACATTCAGAACAAATATATAAATCTGCCTTTCTTTGTCTAAAAGGTTTTTATTGACTTGGTGAAGCCACTGAAGCTACTTATAAATTATGTATGAAATGAAAGCTCACTGTCCAAAGCTCAGAGAGAATACAGACACCACTTTTCAATCACTGCTTCCCTAAGCTTTATAATTTACTATACTGTAGGGGGGAGGTAGTTCTTGTTTGTTTAATTTTTTGTCTATTCTGAAAAGGAGCCACAAAACAACACTGAGAAAAGTCAGGAAAAAAATATACAAGGAAAGCTAATTTTTAAAGACTGCTTGAATTTGGGCTATTATTTCCAACTTTTTTGAGAAGCTAGATCTGTTTAAAACAATTTCTTACATTTCTTTTACTAAGAGAAGTTACATCAAATCATACATGTACTTCCACAGTTTCTAAGAACAATGCCTACCCATAAAATCCCATAAAAATGTTAAATGGAAGCTCTACAAGGCAGTTTGAAATAACATTTTAAATTCATTTAAGCAACAAAATACATTATTTTAAATACAGAAGTTTTGCCTTGGGGATAACAGAAGTACATCCTTTTTGATCAAGAGTAATATGAACTTCCCATTTTTAATGATATAAAGGACATGATTAAATGAATTTCTAAAAAAGTTCATTTTGCACAGGTCTTCACACGTTGCTGAAGTATGTCCATAATACAGATTTAGAGAACACTATCCACATCATTAAATATATATATAGCAATATTTGAAGGTGACAGTACTTGAGATATTTTTTTATGTTTTCTTGTTACTTATTGCATATGCCATGGTTTAACCCCAGCCAGCAGCCAAGCCCCAAACAACCACTCACTCACATACCAGCAGAACTGGGGAGAGATACGGAAGGGTAAAAGATGGAAAACTCGTGGGTTGAAACAAAGGCACTTTACTAGAGAAAGCAAAACCTGTGCACACAAGTAAAGCAAAACGAGGAATTAATTCAATGGTTGCCCATGGGCAGACAGGTGTTCAGCCATCTCCAGGAGAGCAGGGCCCCATCACAGGTAACTGTTACTTGGGAAGACAAAATCCATCACTCCAAACATATCCCCTTTCTCCTTCTAACCCCCACTTTATATACTGAGCATGATGTCATGTGATATGGAATATCCCTTAGGTCAGTTTGGGTCACCTATCTGGGCTGTGTCTCCTCCCAGCCTCCCATGCAGCCACAACTTCCTCACCAAGCGAAAAGCAGCAAAGGCCTTGTAAGACTCTGTGTAAGCCCTGCTCAGCAATAACAAAAACATTCCTATGTTATGGGCCTAAGCCCACCACTCTGTACTATTTTAGGTAATTGTACATGCTGATGAAAAGACTGTGTATACAGATAACATGATACTGCACTGCTGATACTAAAATGTAGTATCACGTAGTAACATGTACACATTGCAAGGCTGAAATGTTTCCACAAAAGTCAGTCAGAGGTCTGTTGAGACCTTTATTTTCTTTCTCATCTGAAGATTACTTCCAATTTATGCATCAATATAAAATATTAAAATAGCATGAATTTATGAAGTTGGTACCTTAAAAATGTATTATTATATGAAAATATTTAAGCTAAAATTTCAAAATACTTGTGGCACTTATTTTGTGTAGAAGACATCCCGTTACACTGGATTGTTGAATTTTCTCAGCTGAACAAGAACAAATCCAAAGTAAATATACTCAACCTGAGTTTATAGCAGGTGTTTGCCTATTGTATGTCATTTGTTGCAGCTGAGTCAAGTCCTAAAAAGAGTTAAGTACCTATCCTATACAGCTTAAATTCTAACACTGGATTATTTTAGCACTGGATCCTCTTTAATTTATTTATGCTTCTTTCCTAACAAAAGAGTTGAGAATATTCAGAAAGCAGAAGTAAGTATTTCTTTCCAGGTTGCTTTTGAATGCATTAGTTAACAACCACATTATGATTGCTTGGTCACGTTTAAGAGATTAATTCTTATTTATAGTGTAAATTAGTTTCTCTGGATCTCAGGATAATTATTCTAAATAAAAAGATATATACTATATGACATGTTCACATTATCTTTAGTGGTTTAGACATCAGGTTAAAATACCAAGCAGAAAGAATAAAATACATATAAAACTGTATCTTATAGTGCACCAACATAGTCAATATCTAATTCCTGAATGTGCAGAGGTGTTTTGATAAATAAAACAAAACAAAACAATTAGCTGTAGAAAGCTTTCTAGAAATGTGTATTTCTTTCTACTACACAAGGAAAGCTACATGTGAATTTCAGAATCTCAGTAAGGTGTCTAACTACAGGCAAAATGGATATAGATTGTTCTTGAATTTTTGGATGATAAGTGATTTTAAGTACTATGGTGTATTTTACAATATATTAGGGTAGGTTCTTTCTTTGTGGAAAAAAGGCTTTTTGCAGATTTCTTTTTTTCTGTGACGAATCTGTATCTGCTTCCTTGTAAATACTATATTAGGCAGATAGCTCTTTTAAGTAATACAAGTCTTGCCCATCTCATTTAGTGTTTATAATGCACCTAGAATAATAAGAAAACTAATGTTAAACAATTATATGTGTGGTAAAACTGCGGTGAACAGAAATCCACGTTGTCCATATTTCTCCCATCATCATCAAACTGAAAAAGAATGTATCTTGATGCTGAAAAAGGTGAAAAGACAAGATAATAAAACTCTTGATGTCCATTATTTAAATACAGAATGACAAAGATGAACTTGGATAAGAAAATGGAATCAGGAGTGTTGGGCCCCTTATTAGCAAGAAAAGAGAGAAACTGCGAAAACAGGAGCTGCAAGAGTAGCCTGTTTCACCAGTTTGGATATGGCATTTAGAAAAGCTATGGTTTTGAATAGAAATCACTAAAGGATAACAAACAGGCGTGTAAGGCAAAGTAACAAGAGGATTTTTTTTTTTTTTTTTTTTTTTTTTTAAAGCCTGGATTTTAACAGGCTTTGTGTTTATCACTGGTGCTCATCATGCATGAGTGGAGAGAAAAGACAATGAACTACCAGGAAAGGGAGAGACTAACAAAAGGTTTTAAACAAATATTATGAAAGCCAGAAGGAAACAGGCAGCCTACACAGCTGCCTACCTGCCAAAAAAGTGCAAATAATTGGGATGCTCCTATCTAAATTGAGTGTGTGGTTCAGTTGCTGAATGTTTCTTTATTAGCTGTTAAGAAACTATATCACTACACAACCAAAGAATTTGCTACACAACAGCTGAGCATTCTGTAAAAAGTGCAAATGTAATTGAGTGTTTTACATAACAAAGCCACTTCTGAAAGGGATAAAATGTACTCAGTAATTAATTTTTTGTTTATGATACTTGTGCTGCATTCCAGTGCTTGATTCACAAATGCAAAATAAAACACATCCAGAGCAGCCCTTAGTTCCCTTATGGAATTAAGAGAAGATACTAAAAGAAAAAAGAGAAAATAAACAAGGGGTACAGTGTAATATTTGTCATTCTATTTTTATTTTAAAATATGAGCCTCCTAAGAAAGACAGATTTCATTGTTAAACATCAGGAGGGCAATACAAAGTCAAGATACAGCCAGGTTCTTCAAGGTTCAATGTAAAAGCTATTCATTTATTCCAGGAATTAAATTTGTCAGAGCAGTGAATGATAGCCATTGTCTGGCACATCTCCCTCTTTTATTCCTTCAAACCATTAAATGAAAATCTGACATGAATCAAATCAAGGATCTTCAAAATGGAAAGAATCAAACCAAGGGATTCATTTGGCTTTCAGGCTGATTAATTTCAGAAGCTCTGTGGATTTGAGTTTGAGGGACTGAACACTACCTTGTTTAATACTGGCAGAGAACACAATTCTATAAATTCCCAAGATAGACAATCATAGCTTTACCAAACTTTATGTTTTAGTTTGGGTAGACTGAATGAACAAATACATAATGTTATTTGTGGAATGTGCAAAGGCACAGGAGGGAAGAGCAAGTGGTCAGTCATCCTCTCCATTACTTGACTCATGGCTATTAAGCTATTTGAAGAGTGTTTCTTTTTGTTAGCTGTTCAACCATACTGTGTTTAATTTTTTTAAGGAACAGTAGACTTTGAGAAATAAACCATCAGCTCAAAATTAGGTATTAATATGTACTGCTGCCAATGTTCATATGCATGTATATATTTTTAACATTTATTTACATGTTCTTGAATAGGCATAGGTTCCCTAAAAAATTAAAGGTTCTAATACTAATTTCAATTTACTTAGGAAGTAGTATATAGATTCTTGTCACTTTAAAAAACTTTAATGATGGGAGATTTAAAGTGGAATAATTAACCTATTTTCTTTTAAACTTATCTGACTTCTAATGGTGAGATCCGGCGGTGTACCAAAACATTTACTGTCTTGAATGGACCACTACTAAGCATAATGTATCCGCTGTTTACTATAATTAATGACATTCCCACTGATCACAATAGATACATTATTTTTCAGATGACTGATCTCCATATATCAGCATTCTGTGCTAATAATACATTGTCAGTAAGTCAGTATGAACTCAGAACAGAAGAGCAGTTGAATTGTAGCTCCTTTATCATAAATTTACAAATTAATAATTCTTTCTGCTTATTGCCTCTTCTAGTTTCCGTCACTCTACAATAAATCATCTACTAACTCTTTTACAACTCACAAAGTTTAATAGCAAAATATAAATGGGACTGTATTTGCAGTGTTTTTTTCCTTCAGAATAATTTCCATGGCTAGAGTCAATATTTTATTTGTGACCTGTACAAAACTGGGAGAAAGAAATTTGAGAAAAAAAGATCAGAAAACCATGTTATATTAGTATTTTCTGAAGTGTTTCTTTATAAATCAGATTGAAGATTTAGGGACTAAAGTATTTCTAATTAATAAAGCTCCATTAACTATAAAAGGTTGGAAGACAGTCCATGCAAAAATAAAGAACAGAATTATTGAAAAAGGAAAAAAAATAGCACAAAATTCTACGGTATCATATATGTAGGGCTTATTCCAATAATCTTGATATAAGGCTATCCGATATTTCTAAGGTTCAAAGTCTTTAGATGAGCTATTTTTATTTTTCTTGCCTGACATTTTCTGAAAGATATTGACTTGATGCTGAGTGAAATTGTAAAATGAGTCTGCTTAAAATTGTAATCCCTACTCCTAGCTAATTTCACTTAATTATTTTATTTTACTTTTCCCCTCCTTATATATGTTTAGCAACTATATAATTTAATAACTTCTTGTTAAATTAATACAAAACTTGGACAGTTATTATGTTTCACATTTTTTTGGGGAAAAAATTTATCTAATTTAAATCAAATTTAAACACCAGATGTTCCTATTTGGAAGCTTGGAACTATATCCACAGTATTACATTGCAAATACTGTATCAGTTCCACTTCTTTAAAAATCAGTGGTCCTCTATACACCCAGTTTAAAAGGATGTGGATTGGGCTTAGAATCAGTGCCAAATTCTTGTGCATCAGGCTAAAAGAGAAAATATAATAGATTTTTCTTCTGTAATCTTTAAGCAATGAAGGATAATCAAAATAATAAAATACCAACTGCATTTCAACACACACAGTTTTCAAGTATGAACAGTATTATGCTCTTTTTTTCACCTGGAAAGATCAGTAATGAAACCTCTTGCAAGAAAATTGTCAAGTATGTTACAGTATATAAAGTTAAAATCAATAGTCGTTCAGTATGCATTGTATGGGAGAGGAGTGAGTATATAACAATAACAAAATATATATTGCAGGTGATGATTATCAGGTTCTTTAATATGGCTCAAATCACATAAGAGATTAATGAGAGTCTTTAAAACCAGGTAAATTTTTTGACAAGAATTTATCAGTCAAATTAGTGCTTGATACTTTTGAAGATAGGAAGAAAATCCGTATAAGTGCATTATATTATTTTGATTTCCTTACATGCTCTCAAATACAGTTGCATAGCCATCACACAATATTTGCACTAGAATCCATTACAGTGGTAAAACTACATGTCTCTATTGAAATGGCGCACATCCAGTGTATTCAGTTATTAAGGTATCCAGTCCATTTCTATTTTCACTACACTTCCTATGAAAGGATTGCAGAAAGGCAGGGAAGCGTTATGAACACAACAAACACAAATTCCTTGTTGAGCAAAAAAAAAAGATAAAATGTCAATTTAAAACAAAAAAGTATGAGTTCAAATGTATATTGCAGACTTTTTATTGTCACTTAAGTTTTTCAAGTAACAATCTAAACAAAACATGCAAAGAATTCAAATATCCTTAATTCTCGCCTGTATAAAGGCAATCTGCCAGTCTGCTAGAAGGCTCACTTTTCACATCTATGTGAGTAATTTTGAATATGTGAAACCAGTATTTCTTCCATCTGTGAGTGACAGTTTGTGACTTTAAAGATATATGCTTCTTCCATCAAAAGAATATATTTTGTTTCCAGAACTAAAAATATTTTCTCTCATAAGCAATACTTAAGTTGATGTGGAAGTGCTCTGCTTCTCTTCCTAGGTGGCAAAAATGAGAAGTTAAAACAGAAAATGTAATCAGCTAGAGAAAATACAGAAAGTTAAACTTTCAAGTTTTAATTACAGGTTTCAATGGAAAAAAATCTAATGTCATGGGCTCTGGAAACGGTGGCGGTTTTGTGGTTTGTGGTTTGTTGTTGTTTGTTTGTTTTGGTTTGGTTTGGTTTTTTTTGTTGTTGTTGTTTTGTTTTGGTTTTTTTTTTTTAATGGAGGATGAGATAGATATATGGAATTTTCTTCAATTTACTTTTCATTTTAAAATATGTTGTGGTCACCTAAAGCTAATCAATGATTATTTGTTCATGAAAAATATCGGTCATAATCCTAAGCAGTATGAACTACAGCGTGTAAAAAAATATTTGCAAAAACCTGTGCTTTACAAAATGTATTGTAATGGTCTCAGGCTTTATGAGACACTGAAAGGATTGCTGGCTTGAAACATTTCAGGCCCATGTGTGGGGAGAGGAGCAAGTCAGATCTTGCACTGGCAAGGCAATGCCCTGCTCCACACACCCTGCAGCCCTAGGGCCTGTATCCCAGCTGTGCAGTGGGGCCAATCCCTGGCCTGTGGGAGGCAATGCTCCATACACTGACCCTGGAGCCCCTAACCCAGCTCCTGAGCAGCAAAATGACCAGAAGTCTCATCTGGGCCAAGGGCCTAGGAAAGCCAAAGTGTGCTTAAATCAAAGCATCCCTTGAGTACGTTTTTACCCTACTTTCCCTTGGATTTTTTATCAGCTAAAGCACTATTGCAACCAGGAGTGGTAACTATATTTGTTCTTTTTTCTATCTCTTAGATCTTTCTTCTTCTAATTCCTTCTTATTGAAGTTTGAGTAACTTAAATCATATGGGCCGGAGTTTGCTAAGTTGAATGGGCTTAGAGTTTGCCAAGGTAATGCTTTGTGAAATGCTTTATATTGATTGAATGCTGCCATAAACTTTTGCCAAAACTCCCTGATTTTCTGAAGTTTCCCAGTAATGCTCTTGTTGTTTTGAACTTTTGAGATTATCTTGTCAATGTTTCTTGCTTGCATCTAACTCAAGGTACATAAAAAAACAACCATAAGCCTCTCTAAGGGACTTTGGTGAGTGCCTTCTAGGGCCTTACAAGCTTCCACTATGTAAACTACAACGGTGAGCTCCTGCTGTCATTTGTTTGCAGTCTAATTTTAGGCTGAACCTTAAATTATGTCCTAAAATTGAAAACAGCCCTCAGACCTATATACGATCCACCTGTTTCTGTTGATACTATAATGTTACATTGGAGTTGTGACCTCAAAACTGGAGCAGCTGGGAGTGGCCAATGAAATCAGGATGGGAGAAATGGAGTACCCCAGAAAAGTAAATTTAATAATGGGGCTGGAGCCAACAAAAGAGCAGAAGAAAAGTAAAAGGCAAACTCCAAAGACCAAGACAAAGGGGTGATCATGGCAATATATACGGTCGTGAGCCAATGAATAATGAGAACTCAGAACATTGTCTTATATGTAAGGTAGTGTTGACCAATCATAAACAAGAACTCAAAACATAACCTTATTTGGCATGAATGTATTCACATAACCTTTCCCATGACCCCATTCTCCTCATCTTAATCTAACTAGATGCTTCCCTTCTTAACATCCTGCCTCCCAAGGCCTTAAGTTGATGTCTTTGTCAGCGTAGGCTAGCTCACCATCCATCCCTGCCAGTTTTATTCCCACATATAAAACCCTTGCAATGCTTGCTCTTTTTTTTTTTTTTTTTTTTTTTTTTTGGTTTAAGAAATGAAAGTTTTCTTGGATCCATAGTAACTTGCTTCCTCATTTTGGATATCTGAAATTTATCTTCCAAAATTCAGACAGGTTTTGCCTTTCTTTTTACCACTAAGAAAATTTAATTCTTTATGAACTATTAATATATGCGTTCTTTTAGAAACTATGACGAACAATGTCATGCAACATGCTTTACCACCAGTATTATACCAATGTAGTTTTCCATGTTTACCTAACAGCCAAGTTTCTATACAATCTTTTAATTATGGTTAGCTCAGGCAGTGGGCAGTTATTTTATCATGGTGTTTTGCCCAGTGTATAATGTAAAAGCAAGCTTCCTAGCTAATCTGAAGATTACCATGAATCTTAACAGTTTTTACAAGAGTGGTCTTGCAGCACACTTTTTGTTTATTCTATCCTGCTGTCCTGTGCACATACCACAAGTGACTAAAGCAACTCAGTATATAGAATAGTTTATAGTTTCATTGATGTGGGCTTAAATTTCATTTTGCTTACACATGAATTAGTAATATTCTTCTTTGAAATTTTCAGTAAGAATTATACATAACTAGAATACATGCTTATTATAGTGTTTTATGGGATAATACTCATTTTGTAAGCAAAACATTAGAATTATATTTCAAGTTGACTGAAATATAGGCTTAAAAGGGGTAAAGCACATTTTCTTTCAGAGTCTATCCTTTGGATTCACAGTTGAATACAATTGATTTGAATACAAAGATATAAAAAGAAATACATCCATAAAATATATGTAGAAATATATACATAATTTTGGTTGTTTTTTTAGAAAAGTATTTTTCACAGTACTGTGGTATGAAGAAAAAAAGGACTTTTTGTCTGGAGATTCTGTCTTAAGATTCTTTATTAGAACTTATCTGTCCTCCTCTCTATATCTTAATGCTCTTGCTTTGGAAATCTTTCTTATTTTCTTCTTTTACTTTTAAAATACATAGATTGCACAGTGTCAAAGCCATTACAGTCATTCACTGAAGTTGAGTAAGCAACAGGCAGCTGGGACGGGGATGACAGATGAGATAGAAATTTCTGAAACACAATATTTGCCTGAATACCTATATCATTGTTATCCAGAAAATCTTGCATCACACATAAGAAAAATGTTTGTGTATAATTGACTCAGAGTCTGGCTCTGCAAGGTCAAGTTGACTAGTTGCTGATGCATTTAAATTCTAATTGAGGGAAGAAAAATAAAGGTTGGTGTACCTTCTGGGAAAGGCAGGTGAACCCTGCTCTGAGAGGTAGAGACATAAAAAGAAGGAAGGCTGCATCATAGTATGGTCACATTTTATACCTGTCTCAGAGAACTAGAAGCTATCTGCAAGAAACTGTCATTTTGATACATTTTGTATGTCTTTTTCAGGTAGGAAAGTCAGTTTGTCAGATGACAGCCGCTTTCCCAGCTGATATAGTTGCATTCACCCTCCTTAAATGCTCAGTAAGGAGTTGGAGGTTTGTCAGTTAAATATATGACATTGTTATGACTCTTGATGACATGTGCAGTGACACAACTTACCTAGAGTGCTAAAAGTCATCTCTCTGCCAACAATGTGAAGTGACACAGTGCTCATTCCACTGCCAATTTTGTCTCTTATGTAATTGATATATTTGCAACAGTTGTACCAGTGATACAATTTTCTGCCCTTTATTCAGTTTTGATCCAGGTCATGTGACAGCTCTGAGAGGCTCCATATCAATCTGTGGTGGTGCAGAACTGTTTTATTAGGTTTTTGTAAGAAGTTTATGTTATGGTTCATTTCACTGTATCCCCAATTCTGTATCCCTTTTGTGTTTTCTGTATAATAAGGTGTTTTGTATCAATCATCCCACCCCTCACATGACATGTAACATCCCCTCTGCCCCCCCTTGCTCTGGGGCAGCCTGTCTATCACTCCAGCGGTCCCTCCCAGATTGCGAAATCTCAGGGAGAGGCCTTCAGGTGATAGGTCCCCTGGGGGGAATTCTTTTCCTCTGGGGGTGGTTGGTCCAAGGCTTGGGGGTGGGCACAGCTTGGACCCACTGTACCCCCTGATTTGTTGTCTTCTTGTTTCCTCCCTGGAACCCCTCCCCCGTATATAGGGGGTAGGAGGGAGGAAGAGGGTCTCTCAGCGCTGGGAACTCTCAGCTCTCAGCCCTCGGAGCTCTCAGCTCTCCAGCCGCTCGCCTCGGGCCTCGGAGCTCCCTGCTAATAAACATCTTTAACCTGCTAAGCTGAGAGCCAGCCTTTTCTCTTCTGCTGCTGTTGACTGTCTTAATACATGGAAGTCTAGCTGCTGAGCCGAGAAGCCGAAACGAACTGGAAACTTTGTGTCTGTGTTGACTCGAGCTAGCTGGGGGTCAGCTCCCGCCCGGAGCGGGACAGAAACAGACACATCAATCCTGTGGGGGAAAAAAAGAAAAAGAGGAATTACTCCACTTCGAATCTACCTTTAAAATGTCAGGCTCATCTGGCCTGTACTTAGTTAAATTGTATTCACAGACTTCCATATTCAATGACAATATTTTAACATTTAAGTCCTAGAAGAAAAACCTCAGCTGAGGTCAGAAAATGTCTGCAAATACTGCATTTATTGTGGCTCCTCACATCCCAGAGATAGTTCTGAGAATTCAAAAAAAATTGATCTGTTTTGAATACAGTACCTTAAATGTTGATAGAAGACCTTAAACCAAAGTATGAACATACTGTCCCTAAAAAAAAAAATTGATATGCTTATAGCCATGAGAAATGAGAAGATCTTTTTTTGTTGTTTGTTTGTTTAATGCTGTCTGATATGTACAGCCCTGTTCACTGCCACTAAAGTAATTGGAAAACTTCAGCTGTTTCCCATAGGAGGTGAAAGTAACTTTTGTGAAATAATGGAAAAATGGATATAGGAATTAGCTTCCTAGAAAAAGGAAAGTAGTTCCTAGAATAAATCTGTATGGTTACTGCTTTAGGAAGTACATTATTTGTTACTTCTAACAGTCTTTTGATGCAAAGTGTAATGGTAAATGTCCAAAAATATACATGAACATTGTGATGCTCAGCACTGAGCTATGCTTGTCTCTGAAATGATATAATTTGTAATCTTTATTCTCAAATGAAAAGACAAAGGTCCCTAATCATGGGACTCAGTTTAGGAAAAATACTAAGTAGAAAGGAAAGTGCTCTCACAAATCTGAATTCCACCAGAATTTCACAGAATCACAGAATATACTGAGTTGAAAGGGACCCACAAGGATCATTTGAGTCCAACTCCTGGCCCTGCACTGGATCTTTAGCTTCTAATCAGGCATTAAAAGAAAAAGTTGCAGAATCTACTTCTGTAGAAGAGGTAGATGGTAAATGAATTCCAAAGGAAAAGGGGAAACCTGAGCTTCAGTAATTCTTAGAATTTAGAGGTGATGAATGAACAACTCTACTTTTAAAGAAAAACCATCACATCTTTTTCCTGCCTCAGCTGAGCCATTATGTAAATGAAAGTATCATAGGAACTGAAACAAGAACCACAGCTCAAGCACACTGGGCATTGCTTTCATCTGCAAATCAAGTGTGGCTTCTGCTGCCTGAGTTTATTTAGTTTTCTGTGTTCAATAAGAAATAACATAAAACACCTACATTTCTTATAGACATTTTGAACTTACACTGGGCACTATTCATTACTATGTGTAGTGTTTTTTGGGGGTTTTTTGTCTCTAATTTATTCATTAAAAATCACTCTTAAAAATACTATTAAAATCTTGTTAACCTGAATATTTTTTTTAACTTTTTCAAAACTGACAGATTCTTTCAAATTGCTAAAAACAATAAAAAATATTTTGTATTTAATGCAATACTTTCTGTGTTAGATTTGAGCTATAGTTTGGGGGGGAAAAGCATATATTACAAAGGTGACAAAGAGCAAAACATGGCGATTACTGATGAAATAATTTGATTAATGCCATTAGATTATATGACCATCAGAATTAAGTACGCCTTCAAAAAATTGGTTGTTTCTGCTCACTCTGTTTCAACTTCCTTTGTTAAGATTCTGGGGAGGATGAAGATTGTCAAAGGCATTAACAACCCTGTTGCTTTCATAGACTTATTTATACTCATGTTTTGCTATTGAGTTTAGTTTTAATTTGCTTTAAAATCAAAATAAGAGAAACATTAGAGGAAATTTTAGTAGGTACAGTGAAATAAGCACTTGAATTTTGATGTTGGAAATGTTTTGAAACATTTGCAAATATTGTAACTTTTTTCTGATACAAATATTCATCAAATATATAATGTTACACCCATCTGACACACATTTTTTAAACTAAATGGAATAATAAATATAAAACACAATGTCTAGTGTAATTTAATTTCAATGGTGCCCTTTAGAAACACTTGGCAACAGTGACATGGAAGACAAAGAATATGGAAACTTCTTTCTGAGTGATTAAACAGCTTTCCTTTATGAGAATGCATATTCTGAGCATGGATCAATCTACTCAGAGGTAAAGTGGCTTCTTGAAATGTGAAAGAAATAAAACCGTATTTTATTATTGCACTGCTCATATTTATGCAAGACAAATGCAAAGGACAAGATGCAGGGGAGTAATTCTGACAATTAAATAATTTCTGATAATAGTAAGTATTAAGAATACTGAAATTATTATTCAAGTATGAGAACTGTTGGTTTGAAGAAAAGACATGCCTCAGATATACCAGAAAGGGGTACACAATGTACTAGAGCACAGGGGGCTTGTCTATTTTTAGAAAAAGATCAATTTGGTAGTAGGTCAAAAGTTAAAGTAACTGTTTTTTCAGAATTATTTTCTAGTAGATACATTTCATCTCTCCAGATCTATTTAACCAGCAGTTTATTAAACTCTGCTTAGCTTTCCTTTATATTTTTCCTCAAATTAGACATATAAAACCAGTGTTTCACCTATTTTTTACATTATTTATCAAATGGAAAAATATGCCATGATTTTTCAGGGATTTTTTTCTGTCTGAACTGTGTCCCTGAATCTGCAAGTTAATCCATGCAAATTGTTCCTAAACCTATTTACTTTTAAAATTGCAAGGTAATTCAACTATAGTTGAATAATACTTAACTAACTATAGTACTTAACATTACTTTTACTTAACTTTTACTGTACTTCAAATATACTTCTGGATAGATTGATATAATTTCATTTACAGGTCTGTGGAAAACAACATCAAAAAGTTTGATAAATTATGAAAGTGCCTTCAATTTTCAAATTTAATTAGACTTGCATACTATATTTGCAAAGCAAAGTGCTCCAAAGTTAGGTTAAAATGAAGTAATCTGCAGAATCTTGTGTTCTTGTGCATAAGGAATATAATGCAGTTTTTAATTCGATGCTCATATACTGTTCTGTCCCTTGCATCATTCAGCACACATGACTAATAGCATTCAGTAAATAGGTAGCTATTCAATATTTTGGTTTCTTGTTATTATTCACTGTGCAGCCTCAGGCCACTATTCAAGTGCCACTAGGGAGACAGAATTATTAATCTCCTCATGTTTTATTTGACGGCAATGATCATTATAGTATCTAATGCTTCACAAATAGTAATTAATTTGCTTTAACAGAAACCCTGTGAAGTGAGAGGGTATTATTTGCATTTAAAAGGTAGAGAGCTGAGGAAAATAGATATGAATGACTGAAGCTTATGAACATTTTGAGATTTTTGAGATCTGCTTCCTTAGAAGAATGTCAAATTTGGTAAATTTCATTTATTCAAAACATACATCTCCCTTATTTCAGATGTAACGTGAGGTGTGCATTGCTGCAAAGGCAGGGTCTTAGGGCTAGGGATCAGCTCATGAAATATAGATGCCTACATTGCAGAAAACAATAGTTGATTTACATACTCTTGACACCGTTCATAGTGTGTGGAGATACTTTTAAGGTTTAGCTCATCTCATTTTTAAATAGATAAGTCAAATGCTACAAATGCCTAGAAAACAAATGCCTACAATAGTCTCTGCTAGTTCAAGAGTCAGGGTAGGCTAATCATAACCTAGCTCTTCATCTTAATGATCATTCTTAATAGCACTCAGTCTAAGACCTTGCATTACGGTTGTGTATTATGACACTGTGCAATTTCTTCCTTTTGTCTAATGTACAAAGAGAAGGAAAGCTGACAGACCACACACCTTCCATACACTCAGATTCTCACTTTGTACAGCAGTTGTCAATCTTCTATACTAGTAAGTAGGAAAGTAATTTACAATAATAACTGGGAGTTATTATTGTGAATAATAATTCACAATAAATACTTGTGTGTGGTGAAAGTGGTGTAGTTTCCTAAAAGGATTTAGTGGATTTTGCTGCTAAGATTGAAAAATAAAGATTTTGTCTGGGCTTTCTCATAACTTAAACAAAGGAGGTATATTTTCATGGTAAGAAATACCTCCTTGATTACCTGGTTTCTCATGTGAGAGCTAGGTCTGCATAGAAGCTGCAAAAAAAAATTGTTGTGGTGCCTTTTGCATGGTCTCCACACTCACCCGGGCTAGCTCAGGCACCATGGCCTGGAAAGGTACAGACGGCTGGCTGCACCAGCTAATCCCATCCTGTGGGGCCTTGGCTCCCACATGACCTCTGCAGTAGCACAGCTGGTGCAGGGCAACGATGGTGGAG
The DNA here is from genome assembly GCA_025960845.1 of Tachycineta bicolor. Lineage (NCBI taxonomy): Eukaryota > Metazoa > Chordata > Aves > Passeriformes > Hirundinidae > Tachycineta > Tachycineta bicolor. Next base: position 27,299,261 of record JANEHK010000003.1, read on the forward strand.
ATAGAAAGGCAGACTCTGCTGAGCGAGTCACAAGAGTTTATAGGGGCCCCAGCACGGGACCTCCTGACCTCCAGGTAACTGCCCAGGCAGAGCCCCCCACGCTGCTTGCCAGCACCTTTTATTTGGGGGTGGAACAAGGAGAAGAGGCAGGGGGTGAGCAAATCAGGGATCACCAGGGAGGGGTCACACTGGTGAATGATATTTTCATAAACCAAACATAAATGATGGGGAGGGAGCTCCTCTGGATCTGACTATCACTCGATGCCCTTGGAAGAACTTTCTAGCTCCAGGGGAAGGCCCCGAGATGACAGGCAGACCCCAGAGGAAGTCTAGGGGGGAGTAGGGGATTAACACATAACGGTCGGAGGGGAGAAAAACATCTAATCACTGTTTGAAATTCACTGTTATATTTACCTCATGGTTTGTTTTGTGCCTGTCAACTGTAACTTACCAATTGACAGAGTTAATGGAACAATATAAGAATTACCTTTCTTATATTGTACAGCAGTTTTTAGGACAACCATGAATGATAGATGTGATTTATTCCAGACCAATGTATTCCATTCTTTCTTTTTTACTTTACAGTAAACACCTTTCATGTGACAAAAATTGAAACACATCTGCTGAAGGCTCAGTGATAGAAGTCCCTTGATGTTTAAACATGCAAAACATATCATCACTAATGCAAAGAACTGAGAGAATATGGGATCTTACTATGAAGCAAATAGTATGAACAGTGAATGAGGATATAGAAAATTGAAATGTTTTCCTTTGTTCTGATTTTTTTATCCTTAAAACTTTCACAAGACACATGTATCTGTTATTGTGTTCCAGTTTTTATTCTAACATAAAAACTGGACAATGAAAACTTAAAAAACATAGAACCTTCAGAAATTTAGTGGCTTATATAGTTACAGATAAATGGCACATAAATTCAGTCCAACTATTCTTTCAAATGCTTTATTGAAATAAATATTTAACTCTTCAAAGCAGGCAGAAATTCTAAATTCAAATAGTTACATTAGAAAATATATTAATGATTTAATAAACAATATAAGTTTAAAAAAGGCAAAAAACAAAAGTAGAAACAAACAAAACCCCAACAAACTCCTCCAAAATATCATATGAAAGTGTAAAAAATACCCAAAAAAACCACAAACAAACAAACAAAAAAACCCTGCTCAAGAAATTAAAAAAAAAAAAAAAAACCAAAAAACCAAAACTAATTACCATGCTCATTGAACTATTTAGATTTGTCCTCTAAGCTGGGGGTAAATATAATTAAGACTGCCCACTACAGTAATATGTTCTTTGAATAATTCCCTTATGCTTCAGTATTTTATTGACCCATTCTGGTCCCAGATAAGTAGAAGACCAAAAAAGTATACACTTAAGAACACAAAGAACACAGAGAAGTAACTCAACTTGCTCTAGCAGAAATTGATATGTAGGTGCTGATAAAAAGCTGTTGAAAGATCACCAGAAATTCAAAGGATGTCTCCAACATGAAACAGAATGCTTTTGCTCCTAGAGCTGAAGAACACACAGACTTAGAGAATGGCAAGCTTGTTTTGCTTTGATGTTTTAGAGCCTTATATTCATACATGAATAATAAAATTAATTTGTGGGACTAAGTGGATTTATTGTCCATTTATGCTTGAGCTGGAAGAGGGTGATTAACTGACAACAACTTACTTGTATTTAGAATTTCTATGTTGGTTGAAACATAATTTGATATTAATAAAATATCTTAATACTAATATAAATTCTGACATAAAATTATGTTTACTATGTTTTTATGTGGTCAAAACCAATAAAGCCAAACACTATCGTCATATAATTTGATTAAAGAAATCTATTATTTTCTTAAATTATAATTTTAATTTTATTAACATGTGGTAAAATAATTTATTGTTCAAATACAAAACCTAACTGTCAAATCAATAACACCTAACAGATGAATATATTTGTGGATATTGGAAATAGTGTTCTGATGTGTCTAATCATTTAGTGAAGGGCAAAACAGTAAAGGAGTAATTATAATCTGTAACTGTTCTATCAGAATTTAGAGCACATCGCTTTTTGGATTGTAGTGCTGTACAGCTGTGAATGATCAGAAAAACAGTAGTGAACATGACGAGAGTGAAAATTTAAAAAAAATCATTTAAAGTGCTTTCACATGAATATGGCATATTACATGGCAAAGCCCTACAAACTCCCCCAAAACATTGAGAGGCATGAAAAGAATACCAGCTCTATCTGTATTAGGAAATCAAATTCCCAACAGCTAAGCATGTATAAGTCATCTCTTCCTGTTGCATGAAAAAATACTTGAACCTATTAAGATATGATAATTGAGAGATGCTTCTGCCTGAATTAAGGTGAAAAAGAGACCATGTGCTGAAGTCAATAATAGGGATTTTATTTAACAATAAAATGTGAGGTAGAGAGATAGAAAGAAATAGGAAGGAGCAGGGGAAAGAGAGATCAACATATCAAGCAGAACATAATCACAGTCATGGATCTAGCAGCAGCCCTTTGGTCTTTCTTCACTTTGGGCTTCTTGTTGCTGGAGGTTCTGAGGGCACTCAAAACTTTTCACTGTTCATTCTTTTTAACAAACTGAGTGAGCAATGCTCATTGGCAACATAGTTCTCTTATTCTATTGCTCAAACGATTCTCGTGCTTCTAAGGATAATTAGTTCATATGCTCAGACTTTCTCTCCTTTTGAGTTGGTGAGATTCTTGGGTTGGTGAGACCTGAGTTGGTGGTCATGATCTCCCCCCTCCAGAATTACCTTTTGTCCAGTCAGAGCTGATTTCAGAACAGTTGCTGAGTCAGCATTCTTTATAGCCTTCAAATTCTTCATTCTTTTTGTTCATTATCAGTGATAAATTCTTCTTCTTCAGATTTGTTAACCTCACACAAGCTCTGAGATAAGATGACAGTGCCACCTTTGCCTCACTTCAAATTCCTGCGGTGGCTTAAATGCAGTTCCAGGTATTCATGGAGGGATCTTCAAGGGGGCTTCAGCGGTTGCTAGTGGTCACAGGTGCCAACTGTCACAGAACTTGTGGTGATGTTTGTTTGACTGGTGATAGGTACATGAGCAGTTGCTTCTATACAAAGTTTGTCACAGTGGGAATTTTTGTATGGATGCATTACCCAATACGTACTAACTAGATCTTTTCTCCACCAGGCCTGAAGTTAGTGCCATCTTGTCTTTCCATCCTGTGCTAATTTCATGGCAAAGTCCTTTTATGTCCTTAACAGTGTTTGAGGCTGGCAACTGTGCTCTTTAATTCCTTAGAGAACCATACTCTTTTCAGATTAATATGCAGAAATATCTCCTGAAAAGGTAATTTATAGTACATAAAATGGCATCTCTTGATCATCAGAGATTATGTTTAAGATAACAGCAGCAGCAGAAGTTTCTCAATGTAGTGAAAATATTTAACAATAATTTACATTAGAGCTGTTTGGCTAAATCCATTAAATAGGTTTAAATAGATCAGTCTTACTAATTCAGTCTATATACTCTGCATGTTTTAAAATCAATTTGTGTACATCTAGTAGTCATGGTTGGAAGGTTTATACACTAGGTGACTTACCTAGGAACTCTTTACAGGAACCAGGAATAAAAGGCAAGGTAGACACTATCTCACAACTACTCTTGTCTTGAAGACAGGATGGTAAAATGAACAGGAAGAAAATATGGTAGTGCCTTAAATCCCAATCCTTTGAACAATTCAGAAGCTTAAGGTGGCAATTTAATGAATCCTTTTTTGTAAGAATGAAAATAAAGGCTCTATAACGGTTCATAACAGACACTTCCAAGTACCACATAAATTTTGGTGTTGCAATTTTGGTACTATATGTATACTGAATCTGAGCACTTAATTTGTCCAGAACTTAGTTATTCTGAGTCTTAACTGAGAATTCAATATAGCTTGCACAGTGTCAGTTTGTAACTTAGATTTTCAATGCTGCTGAGAAACTCCGACTTAACAGAAAAAAATTACCTTTTAATCTGTTACATTACAATTAAAACAACATTACCTTCACATTGAGGTAATAATGATAATGATAGCTCAGTCTCATGTGGGGAGATAATATTAAGTACTTTTACCTGTTTATTAGTATATTCACACCAGATTTAGTATTGACTGTAGCTCATGTGATTTCATAATATTGTTTTTCTATGTATACATCCCTGGTATTATAATTTTTAAAAATCCACTGAAATCCTTGTCTCCATTTGTCTACAATTTGGCTGTTGTGAGCAGAAAAAAAGACTGTAAATCCAGGCTGCAGGCAACAAAAATAAAGGGCTTCTTTCAAACTGTTAGGCAGGGTTAGGCACAAAGAATGCATTTCTTCAGGGTGTTCATGAATTCCTAACTCAAAGAACAGTGGAATTCAAATAAACAGGGTGATTCAACAGTAGGGGAAAAACAAAACAAAACAAAACAAAACAAGACAAAACAAAACAAAAACATACCTATTAATATTTCTCATCCAAAAAGAAGTTTCAGACTGCTATTCAGACTTATTAATTACCTTTGGTTAATTGGCAATCCAAAGTTGAACTTCAATGATGCAGTGTTAATTTACTTTCTTTGAGCATCTGATTTCTAACACAGACATTTACACAACACTGCATATATGAAGAGCCTGTGTCCCGAAGATTTTGTGCTGGAAAGATACAGCAAAGTAATAGGCATCACAGGAAAAACAAACAAAATGTGTTGGTGCGATAATTGTTTGATTAGGTTTTTATAAGAAAGTTTATGTTATGGTTCATTTCACTGTATCCCCAGTTTTGTAACTGTCCATTCCCTTTTGTGTTTTCTGTATAATAAGGCGTTTTGTGTCAGTCCTCCCACCCCTCACCTGACCTGGAACATCCCCTCTGCCCCCCCTCGCTCTGGGGCAGCCTGTATCACTCCAGGGGTCCCTCCCAGATTGCAAAGTCTCAGGGAGAGGGCTTCAGGTGATAGGTAGCCTGGGGGGAATTCCTTTAGCTCTGGATTTTAGTGGTCCAAGGCTTGGGGGTGGGAACACCTTGTTACCCCTTGAATCCCCTGATTTGTTGTCTTGTTGTAACCCCCCCGAACCCCTCCCCCGCTTATAAGGTGGAGGAGGGCGATTCAAACTCTCTCGCTCTCTCTGCTCTCACTCTCTGGCCTGCGGTTTGGACCAGCTGCGGACTTCCCACAGCTGGCCTGAATAAACATCTTTTAACCTTCAGAGCTGAGAGCCAGCCTTTTCTTCTACTGCCATTGCTGTCACGACACTACTTGGTCCAGCTGCTGCTGAGAAGCCGAGTCAGCAGGTAAAAATAACCTGTGTGCCTATCTGAACTGGGAACATTCTGTGGCTGTGCTGACCAGAGCTAGCCGGAGGTCAGCGCCCGCCCAGTGCAGAGATAGAACCAGCTATAAGAGCAAACCAAAGAAACAAACAAAACAACACCAAAAAATAACAGCAATCTAAAAATCAAAAAGTGTTATTTTACTTGTTCAGGAGTTTGTTCCTGGATGAAGTGAAAATCACTAATTTAACTGCACTCTCAAATTAAATATTGTATTTCAACAATTCTTGTCTGAGGTTTACTGGACCTCTTACCATCAAAATGATATTCATAAGGCAGGTATAAACATGATAGTGTCATATGGAAGGGGTAGATTTTCTTGAACCCTTTATAGTTGATCAATCAGTGCCCCAGGATAAACAAGAACCTTGGGCTCTTTCAGTCTGTTGGTGCCTTTTTATAGGGACCCAACTTGTTGCCTAAAATCAAAATAGCAAAAACCCTGGCAAAAGTGTTAAAATAGTAAAGTAAAAAAGCAGACTTTTATTTGCAAGTTTCCTGGTGTCCCAGTGGTGAAGGGCACATGGCCATCAGATTTCTGCTATTTTATCAGGTTAACTAATTAGGATATCTAACAGACCCAATAGGAGATTTGATTAACTCAGCAACCCACCTTGGAGCTGGTCCAAGGGTTTCTTTGCCCCACTTCTCATTATGTCTTGTTTCCCCTACTTGGAAATAACACTAAAAGGTATTTTATGAATGTATTAGAAGGTTAGCTTATTGCTTTAAAATCTAAAAGATAAGATAGGAAAAATACCAGGAGCTGCATAATTAGTATACAAAAAAACCCCATGAAAAATACATAAAAAGCATAAATCTTTATGTATCACAGTTTCGGAGGCAGGCACATGACTGAATACTCTGAGTTCATGTGACAACAGCCAAGGTTTATTGATGGTTGCCCTCTTTTATAGGGGTTTCAAAATTCCCGCTCTTACACATCTGATTGGTCAATGTCTTAACACCGCCCAGCTCCCTGGCCAATGATATGTCTGCATTCAAGATTGAATGGGATTGGCTGGGTTGCTTGGTTGAACTCTGTTCTAGCCTATCACTGTCTTATCACCCTGTACAGTATCCTATACAGACAAACTCTAATCACCAATTAAATCTAGCTCAAGGTAATAATTTGGCACACGTAAAGTATGCTTCTTACCCAGTAGGCATCCCTATGGAAGAAAAGACAGGTTTAGCCCACTGACCAATTGCAGAATTTACAGTGAAGTCTTCTTTGGCCCACTTAAGCTACATTTATGTTATTTTCTTTTAGGAAGGGGAATTATGAAGTTACAGTTGATGTTATTTCATGTTTGGGTGGAGTTGAAGTGACTTCAGCCATTAGCATATATAGGGCATAAAAAGTAATACATATTTTCAAGTTAATGAAGCAAACATCAGCTTTCTGTTATCATCTGATCATTCTTTTGATCTAGTTCCTATTGGCTGTATGGTTCTTGATGGAGCACAACCACAATACTGCTGTTTCTCCATCTTTGTTTTATATCTGCATTGATTTCAACAAAGCACCTCTGTAAGCACCTTTGTGCCTCTTTATCCTTTGTTTTATGTCTCTGTTCGAGCAGTTCACCAATCTCCCTCAGTATTCCTGCTCCTATAGCATGCAGTTTGTCACTAGTGTACTATAGCCAATGTGTGCAATTCTTGCTGTGTAGCCTTGCCCACGAGAATAGATGCCGCCGAAGGTAAAGGAAGAGTCTTGACTCTCTTGGCTTAGCTGGATAGTTCTGCTTTTATTCTTATGTCCTGCTCAGCCTTGAGACCCTATCCAATGGAAATCTTAAGCCCGAGAGTGCTGGCCCCTCCCCCGCCGTGGCTTTTTCCCCCAAGTGGGTGGGGCCCATAGGCAGGGCCAGGAGGCATTGCCCAATCAGTGGTAAAACAGCATTAGGTTACATCTCAGCGAGGGGGGTGTAAAAGAACATTACAAATATAAACCCAATTAATGCACCACAACATCGCTGAACTTTGTTTTTAGGTCCCACACATACACTAAATTTTAGTCATGACCTTGGTATATTTAAACATTTCTGGCTTTCATTTATATAAAGTTCTTAATATTGCTAAATTTTATTATTCTCTCACTGAAGGTGGGGACTTTGACCAAAGAAGTCTTGGGCAAGAATGCAGACAAATGTAGTAAATTAGACATTACTTTAAAGCTTCCCACCAAGAAGGTGCTGAAGTATGGTCCTTTCCCTCTCCAAATTCTATTTCTCCACAGGGAGCACTCTAATGATTATTCACTGCCTTTCATCTCTATTTTTCCAACCCAATTGAGTTGAAAACCATTATATAACACTAACATAGTTAGAATTCTCTGCATGAAGAAATGACCCTTGATATTTGTTCAGAATTTGGCGGGTTTTTCTTGATTTATTTCTTTATCCTATGATCTTTAAATCTCTAACACATAATTCTTTTTCTAGAAAAGAGCTTTTTCTGTTCAATATTCTTTCAAATGTCTTACTATAATGCATTTTCGGTGTTTAAAAACTATGACTACACCAAGGAAATCCAAACATTTTCCTACTTTTAGTGAGAAATTTTCTTTAAAAATCTGATAAAATTGATATAGGTACCACTCAAAAATCATAAGTTGGAAAATATTAATCTGTAGAAATTTTTGTTGTTTTAATATGCAAGCAAATATTAATTACTGCTGCAGGGGAATCTTTGCTCTGACACTTGGAACAGCTTCTTCCCCTCTTTCACGGACCTTGGAGTCAGCATAGTTTTTGTTCTCACATATTCTCACTCATCTAAGTCACAACTTAAGCTTTTCTTCCCCTTCTTACCAAAGAGATGCCACCAGCATCACTGATGGCTTAGCATCAACCAGTGGCAGGTCCTTGAAGATGGTTGTAACTGTCTGTGTCCAACACTGGGGCAGCCCTGTCTTTGCTACCAAAACCTTGCTGTAAACCAAATACATTAAATCTAAAAGAAAACATAACCACAGAAAAACCAAAACAAAGACACAAACCCAAAACAAAACACAAAAACATCTCCTACAAACCAAGCTGGGAAAAAAAATGAAATGAAAGGAAATTTTTAATCAGATTTATAAGCAGAAAATACTTTGTTCCAAAATACTTTGTTCCCTTCTTGCTGAAAAGAGCACTGAATTGTTTTTAATGAGTCAGTCTTATTTTCTGACTCACAATCTTCTGAATCACTAGCAAAGGTTCAGAACCATCAATCAATCAATCAAAAAAAAAAAAAAAAAAAAAAAGGGTATGAGCCCTTAAGATGTTTTCTGGTCTAAATAAGTTTGCTTACAGATTCAAAGTGGAACCAAATTATCCATATCTGGCTTGAAATAGATGATGATCTGACAGACAGGTTCTGAAGAACTATCTAAAGTCTGGTGTTTCACCAGTTCTCCAAATGAAACAAAACAAAATATAAAACCATAAGGTTAAATCTGTGGTAAATTGTGCAATTCAAAATTATTAATTTTTTATACCTTCATCTACTTGAGATTCATAGTCAATGGTTCCTTTTTGAAGGTAATTCCAGACATTCCTCAAGACTGAGTCAATTAAACTTTTACCTGACAGAGAGTAAACTACCACTTCTTAAAAAGATTCCTTATGAATCCTTAGACTAGTGTAAAACCTTGTCCACTATGAAGGAAGGAGAAAAAAAGAATACAGCTACTGGTCAGTGTTGTCAGATGACACAAGAGTGCTCTGCACTTAAGTAATTCCTTGGGTCTAGGACGTTCTTCTGCTAAAGCATGCTTTGCTGAATATTCCGCGAGAATGTTACCTTCAGAACTTAGACAAAGACACCAATTAATTCAGATTTCCTACCTCCTAAGCATGTCCATTAAAACTTTTATAACACAAGATCTTTACAACCTCCTGATTACATCCTTTAACTTAAAAATTAAGTGCTATAAGAAAGCCAGCAACTCTTTTTTCTTAGGAGGGCTTGTCCTGGTCTCTATGTACTAGGATAGTGCTAAGAGCAGCTGCCAAGCTTTTAGTGGGGCTGGTCTCCCCTGCTGTCTAACTCTCAGCCTTTCTCTAGTTCTAGTCAAGGTCTAACAAAAACACACGCAGAATATTCAGACCATGTGTTCTGGGTCTATATCTATTCCAGAAAAGGGGCTGCAGACAATGTCTGGCACAGATATGGACACCTATTTAGGGTGGCAGAGCAACCGCTGAGGAAGAAGGTCTGTCACTGCAGCACTATTGCTTTCTTCGGACCATGTCAAATTTAGGCAGTAACTTTTCAAGAAAGTGTCTTCCTCTTAGTTCCCTGGGTCATGCAAAGCTCAAGGTTTTGCATTGCCTCCATATGCAGTGTATTAATAGTAGTAGGATCATGATCAACAAGCAGCATGTATGGCAGAAACTTGCTCTACTCTATGACAAACCCATTTTATCCTTTACAGAGTTGTAGAAAGAATTAGAGAGAGCAAACTAGACATATGGGATTTGGGCTGGGGAGATTTTTTTTTTTTTCCTCTATTTTAATATTTGATATTATGTCCAAAGAAATTTTAGAAATTTAGTTCTTATCTAAATAGGCATGAAGTCTTGTGGATGAAGATTGACTGAAGTAATGCAGAAAATAATCAGGAACAACATTTCAAGATGAAATGAAGTGTCATATACTGCCCCAGGGGTCAGAATCATCTCTTGTCCTAATACACATCTTCATTAACAACTTGAGAGTAAAGAGCCTATTAATGAAACTTGCAATTGAAAGGGCAGTGAGCATTCATGAGATAGAATACAAATGCCACTAGAATGTACAGAAGTATTTGAAGAAAAAAACTTGAAAAACTGTTTAATTGGATAAAAAAAAATTGAAATAAGTATTATGTAGGAAGATAGCACATGGATGAAAATGTTAAAATAGCAATATTTGAAAACAAATAGTCACTATTATTAAAAATGGTCAAAACTTTTTTACTGAGTTTATTTTTTTAGATGTGTCAAATTGTTTACGAGATTAACTGTGATCCATGGAAAAAGTGAGTTTCTACATTTCATTGCATACTAAATAATTTAGAATTATTAAAATATCCTATTTTGATCTTCAACATGCTTAAAATCATTAGCTTTTTAATGGAAAAAAAGTTAGTCAATTATAGGTGACATCATTTAGAAGGATAAAGTTGCAACATTTGGAAAATGTCAAAATTAAATATTCTGACTTTAATATAGGTGATTATGTGTTCTTTTCTTTTTTTTTATTTTTTTTTTAATATTTACCTCAGTTCTTAAAACAACAACAACAACAACAAAACAACCAAAAAACAAAAACAAAAAAAACCCAAAAAAAAACAAAAAACCAAAAAAAAAACCAAACAAACAAACAAAACAAAACAAAACAAAACAAAACAAAACAAAACAAAACAAAACCAAACCCACACCCTACCATTTATTTTTTGAAAAATTGCTGGCAGGATTGACATTTCTCTTCCAGCTCTAAATGTGATATTTCAGAGGAAAAAAAAATAAAAATAAAAAATCCAAGGTCAATGAAGATTTTGGTATCATATGCCAAACATTAAGTAATCAATCATGAAAGTATTAGTCACTGTCTATCAGGTCTGTTAAGGCTGTGTCTGGAATACTTTATATATTTCTCAACATCTTGGTACCTGATTAGGAAGGGAAAAGGAACAAGCTGAATGAAGATCAAAGAAGAACAGGTAACATGATTAGATTGCTTGAGAAATTCATTTAAGAAGAAAGGTCACAAACACCTAAATATTCACTACTTGACTAACAATATGCATAGCTATGCAGCAAATTTAAAAAAAAAAAAAAACAAAACCAAAACCAATAAATTAAAAAAAAAAATATATATATATATATATAAACACTTATTTATACAATGCCTAATCAACTTATGGGACATATTGCAATGAGATGTAATTGATGGTAGATGTCTGAAATGAAAAAGAAAAAATACAAGAAAAAGGTCTAATCTTTCTTGAATAATATTTACAGCAGCAGCCACAGAAAGTATATTAAAAGCAAAATATAAGAAAAATGTCAGAATTTCTTTTCTCTCAGGGAAAAAAAAAAAAAAAAAAAAAAAAAAAAAAAAAAAAAAAAAAAAAACCACTGTAGGTGTAAAAACCACCAGTTTTTGTAGTTTCCCTCATGAAGCCTCACGCCAAAGTAGAGATTTTCTCTATCTGGTCAAATGTGTCCAGATGAGTCCTTGAAAGGAACTGTTTCTTTTTCTTGTAGAACCAAAGAGGAGAGACACTACAATAAAGTATTAGTAGACACTGCAGTGAATGTAGTGATTGGGTAACATGTTTCCTGTAAACGTTTATAGAAAAATACAGGCTGAATGTCCATCCACAAGAACTCCTTAGGCTCAGTCTTACAAGGTCTTAGTGAGATTTATACAGTGTAATAGTATGGAGGGGTGTAAAAGAGTCTAAACTTGTCTCTGTTTACTTCATCACTTTACTCCTCACAACATTAATAACCTGGCTTCTTTTACAGGTAAGTCCAAATTCCTGACCAGTCCCTTTCTCAAAACACAACTACCTTTCAAAGATGAAATGTTACTACTACTTCATGGCTACACTGACCTAGAATTAGCCTTTGAAACTGTAAAACCTCCCTTCCCATTTCTTCTTTACCTATTAATTACTGACAGCTACATATGCTTGCTTGTTTCTTTGTGGGTTTTTGGGTTATGTTGTTTGTTTTCAGGTTTGGGGGTTCTGTGTTCTTGGTTGGGTTTGGGTGTGTGCTTTTTTGGTTTTGTTTTGTTTCTTTTCTTCCCCCTCCCTTCCCCCCAGCCACCACTGGATTTTGGAAAGTTAATTTCTATCCAAGTCCATTCTCTTTTTTTAGTTCATTTTGAGATTTGTCTCCTTGATCACAGGGAATGTAATAGTTGCTCTATGTGTAGTTGTGCTGACTCTTAATTATTTGGAAAACAGTCCAAAAGAAATGCTAGATGTAAATTAAAATTAAGTTTAGGTTTACAGTGTTTGTTTTTGTTTTTTTTTCCTGAAAACTGTTATTTTCTTTAACTTCCTCCTTCTCTGTCTGGCATTTTTAAAACAGAAATGTTTACAGAGATATGTTGTGCTATATATGCAGTGTAAAATGAATTAAAATCTGAGACATGCACCCTGCACAGATGCTTTTCATTTGCAAAATTCATTGGTCATATTAGAAACACATTGGATTCATGCTGAGAAGTGTTGGAGGGATTTTGGTCTGAAGGAACTGGAAAATACCAGATTTATTGGTGCTCGAATGTTAATAAATACAAACACAAGGACTGTGTTTAGAATTGTTGGTTCACAAATGTTAAAAAATTTTTTACATTTTCCTGCTACTAGTCACAGAATATATGTAATGCCTATGGAGAAAGGAATTCACTTTAACAAATAGTTCCAGTAAAAAGGGAAGGAAGACAAAATCTATTTACTAGTACAAGGGGCTTCCTGGAAGATAAGCTGATATACATGCATTCTTGAAAACAATTATAAAGGAATATTTGCTTTAGTCTTTATACCTGTGTCTGGCCTAGTATTCTGGTGCTGTAATGAGTACTTCACCTACTTGATTTTCTGACTGAAAGTATTCATATTTCTGTAGCCTAATTATTATTCTCTCTTTCTACCTACAGATTACTCTACTCACAATTCCAAATTCCTTTTTTAACTGACTGTCCTGATTTCTGCTGGGATAGAGTTAATTGTCTTCTAAGTAGCTAGTTCAGTGCTGTTTCTTATTTAGCATGAGAATAATTTTGATAAAACACTGATGTTTTAATTCTAAATCAAGGACTTTCTATTGTGTCATGCTCTGCCAGTGAGCAGATAAACAAGTAGTTGGGAGGAAGCACAGCTGGAACAGTTGACCCAAAGTGGCCAAAGGGACATTCCACACAACATAACATTATGCTCAGTATATAAATGGGACAGAAGTAGATGGGAGGAGCCAATCGTTATTTGGGGATGAGGTACCCATCAGTCATTGGATGGTGAGCAGTTGTTTGGAGTACATTTGTTTTACATTGGTAGATCTTGAGACTGAAAGAAGTTAATGATTGCCTCTAATGTGGTAGGGGTACATGGAAGATATTTTTGTGTTGAAGCCCAAAATTTTGCTCTAAGTCTCTTCATCTCTTGAAGTTATTATTTTAGTTAATTCCTTCAGTCTCTGTTCATCTCTTGCAAAGCCTATTTCAATTAATTATTTCAGTTTCTTTTTTTTTTTTTTTTTTCTCAGCTTTTATTTATGATGTCATTATGTTCTTAGACTGGCCCATTACATCATGTAATACAAAATAAGTATAATTGAGTTACCTTAGGGATAGTAGTAGCAATGCTATAGTTGAAGTTGAATTGGCTGTTATATTATAAATATTTGAAGCGTGATTAATATCTTTGCAATTTCTAGTCTCATTTGGAAAAAAGCTAAAATGTAAGCTGAAAATATAGCTGTAAATTTACATAAAGGGAAAATACTCTGAATTTATTACCTTTTCTAAAACCTGTCTAGGGAAAAAATTTCCCCTCTCTGCAGAAGAAGAAATTTCCAACCAAGTTCTTCTTCAGTTTTTATTACTTCCTGAATTCTTTGAAACTTTTCAATGCTCACTTTTTTCTTGGGTTATGTCTTAGGACAGATAAGATTTCATAATCATAATCTTCTATAACATGAGAAAGATTTTTTTTTTTTTTTTTAAATTGAAAAGTGTAAGAGTTTACCGCTATGAACAGGAAAAAATTGAAAATTTCTACACTGTAAACAAGGCAGAAGGCTACGTCTGTGTAAAATACCTTTAAAACTACACAGAACATTTACAAACTACCCTTTAGTCTGTTAAGAAAATACTGAATTCTCACAAATAAATCTGCCCCTCTACATTGTATGTAAAAGGAGTTGAAAACAACAAAGTTCCCAGTTTCTCTCTCAAAGAAGGTAGATAAATCCAGACCACAATGCCACATAAGTATCCGAGAGACAAAATGCCTCAGGAGGAAAATGGGCCAAAGAAAACTGAGACCAACAGCTAATCTAACTTCAGCCCAGAAAGACTTTGAATTACTGTGGTGAAATTTTCTTCCATTTCCTCCTTCCTTCTTATGCCTCCTTTTAAACATTATGAACATTATGAACCTGCTCTGAGGCTCACAGAGTCAATGCTGAGACAAGGTTACACTTGGGGATCTCTGGTCCCAGCTCTTCCTCTCCTGACACAGCCTCCCTGGAGAGCTGTTGCTGCCACAGGCACCCATTCCATTGTCACCGCTCTGGCCAGGCCAGCAGTGGTGACAGCAAGTGTCCCTGTTTGCAGGGGGATACTGATTCCTCTACAGCGCCACAGGGGACAGGATCTGGTGAGCTCCAGTTCTCTTCTAGAGAGGGTGTGTAGCTGTGCCCTCAAAGGGCAGAACTTGCTCTAAGTGTTGTCAAATAATGAGCCATTTCTGATGGAGGTTTGAAGAGGCAGGTGGTGCCGGCACAGGAGCTGCCTGGACGCTGCATCACAGCCTCACCAGCAGAGAAATCAGGAAATTGGGCCCTGGCTCTGTCTAGGAGCTACCCTTGGACGTAGCGTTTGGCTCTGTGTAGGAAAGAGATTCTCCAGGAGTTTAGGAATCCAAGTTCAGGCTCAGCTGTGAGCTTCCCCTGACATCGCTGCCCCCAGCCACACATGGCCACCACTGAGGTAAGAGCGAGGTCCGAGAGGCACTAAGGGCAAATGAGGTGTCCTCCCGTCCACTCAGGCACCAGGGAAGGACGGGCATGGTGCTGAGCATGGTGGGCATTAGAGAAGGAAACATTATAACTACAGCTTAGTAGTTATAACATAGTATTAGTTATAACCACACACAGTACTTTCTAAGGATAGGATATTAAGATTGCCTCCTGTCTTATCTTGGCATGAAGGCGCTTGCATCCATTGGTGTAATAAAAGGTTTGATGGGCCAAAACCCTCACAGGAGTTTGAACAAGGACAAACCTTTGGGAAAACAGATGAAAAAGCATTCATTTTTTTTTTTTTTCCCCCTTTCTATCTCAACAGTTTTCATTATTATATTATTTATATAGTTTGATATTTTATTTAGTTAATAGCACCTAAAGCTGGTGTTTATAAAAATATTAAAAATATATTTGCACAAGTATAGCAATACAAATCATAAAAATAGGAGCTAGCACTGAATGGTGCATGATAATTTGTCAAAATATAATAGTTTTATTAGAACACAAACCAGAAATCTGAACAAAGTAAAAATCAGATTTGCTGCACCAAATTGATTAAACACAAGGCTTAAAAAATAAAGATTTCTAACTTTCTGACTTTCTAACTCCTTCCATCTTGCTGACAGATTTGGCAACTTTCAGGACTTCAAACACTCTTACTGTGAGCATAACAGCTTCCTTCTCTATAGGAGTAGTTGTTGACCCTTTATAAGATTAGACTTGGCTCTGCTCTCTGCATCAGCCTCTGCTTTCCTCACCACATTCAGCATATGTCATTATGTGCCCTGTCTGCTTCTGTATACTTGCCTAACTGATGATCCTGGAGATTCTCCCTTCTGTGCGTGCATCCATTAACTCAAAGAAGTAGAAATTTTCCCCTTCCCCTTTGTCCTGCAAAGCACACAGCAGCCTGGACAATGAAATCACTTTTTCTCTCTGCTCCCCATCTTGTGCTATACAATATGTAGCACGTACAATAAACTATGAACAGAAACTCTCAATGAGTAGGTAATTTGTGGCAAATGTGAATTTCTCTTCAACACTGCATACTGCATAACAGGTCACTCAGCACATACAAATAAAGGAGGAGCTGTGTGTGTGTGAATATATATATATATATATATAAATTTTTAAAGTGTTTGAGTATCAGTAATCTAATAAAACCACCTGACAGAAAAATAAGTTGTTTTGTATTTTTTCTGGGTTTTTGTTTTGTTTTGTTTTGTTTTGTTTTGTTTTGCTTTCATTTGAAAATGATATATATAAAATTTTAAATATTATACTTCCTTCAATTTCTATTAGCGGTGTATACACTCCTTACTAGGTACTAGTCCATAACCCACAAGAAATTACCTTCATGAAAAAAGTCAACACAAATTCAATTCAAGCTATAGATAGGCTTTCTGTTTGAAGCAGATAACTTAATTCTAGATGAAAAAAAAAAAAAAGGAAACAAAAAGAAACTAATTACAAATATGATAACTATTTATCATTTTTTGCGTGTTTTGAGTTGCATACATTAGACAATAACATTTCCTAAGCAACAACTTTTAAAACTTGCATGAAAAATATGGTAGCTTCTGAAGGACCAGAAAACAGCAGTTTAATAAGGTGTTGAAGGTTCTACTGAAAAAAAAAAAAAACCAACCAAACAGAAGTCATGCCCATCACTATGTAGCCTTCTCTCTGGGTTGTGGAGGTTTTTTTGGTTTTTTTTTTGTTTGTTTGTTTGTTTGGTTTTTTTTGTTTTTTGTGGGGGTTTTTTGTTGGGTTTTTTTTGTTTTGTTTTGTTTTTGGGGTTTTTTTTGGGTTTTTGTTTGTTTGGTTTTTTTTTGTTGTTGTTGTTGGTTTTTTTTATAATCGTGCAAATAAATACATGGTCCTTGTCTAGTTAAAAAAAAAGTAAATAGAAATATAATTTCCTAACTTGAAATAGAAACTCAAGTCTTCAACCTGATTTATATGAGGTTACATCATAATTAATTTATTCATTAAAAATATAATCTAGATTTAATATAATTTTAAAGTCAGGTAAAATAGACAATATACAAAACCCAAAATGGTTAAAATGGTTAAAAGTAAAAACAATACTAATTTACAGTGGACTAAAGTTTTTAAAGGGCATGAATTGTTTTACATTTTTAAAAAGTCATCTATAAAATAACCACACTTAAAAGGTTTAAAAGTTTTTAATTTTATTGAAAAATCTTATTTTTCTTTTTTTTTTTTTTTTAAGGCAAAAAATGAATGTCAACATGCAAAAAATCTTATTTAAATGTGTATGTTTTTATCTACAAATTATTTTCTATAGTTTCTATTCCTAAACTGCATGAGGAAGGTGTAAACTCTTCCTGATAAAATAAATGTAATTACTAGCACATATTATTTTGGAAGAAAACTGAGATTAATTGAGATATGTGAGATTTTGTGTGATAGCTTGAAGGACTGTAGCTATTCAGAGCAAAAATATTAAACAAAAATACTAGAGCAAAATATATTGAAACATATGCTACTGGGTAACGACATACATGTCTAACAGGATCAGATGTCTGCAATGACATGCAGAATTTTGATAAAGTTTAGTGAAAAATCAGAACCTATCAGCTGATATTAAAATAATAGTAATAGAAAAGATATTTTCCCAAAATGCTGTCAATAAAATTTCATGAGATGAAGAATAAATTTTTTAAACACTGATAGAGTATCTTTGCAAGTAAAGTTTATCTGTCTGAAAAGTAGAATAAAATAAACATTCATAAGTTACTACAGATTCCAGTATTTTGGGAAAAAAAAAAAAAAAAAAAACACCAACCAAGCAAAAAAAACCCCACCAAACAAAAAACAACAACAACAAAACAACTCAATATAACTTGGTGGTCATGAGAGCACTGTCAAGATCTTAGCAGTAACATTATAGAAATTGTATGTATATTTTTGGGGAAGAAAAAAAAATTCTAAACTCATGGTAACTTGGGAAAAA
The DNA here is from genome assembly GCA_025960845.1 of Tachycineta bicolor. NCBI lineage: Eukaryota > Metazoa > Chordata > Aves > Passeriformes > Hirundinidae > Tachycineta > Tachycineta bicolor. Next base: position 27,317,356 of record JANEHK010000003.1, read on the forward strand.
AAAATAATTTCTTATACAGAGACAGGTAAATGATTCATAGGGAAATTCTCTGTAAGTTCTTTATTTTTTTTTCTTGCACAAGTACCAGATCAGGAAGACAGAAAACAGGATGTTACTTTTGTTCAGTCTCCTTTCCCTGCATAAAAAGGAAAGGCTGCCTGTTAATGCACCACAATTACCCATGATTTTTCCCTCCCTTTAAAACTTCTAAAATTTTAAATAAGCTTCAAAAATCAGAAATATTTTCCCTTCTTAATGATTTTAGTGTTCAGGGAGTAATCCAAGGAAATTATTTCTCTGAAATGTTCCCCATAAGTATAAATATCCTGTAACTTTTCCATGTGGCTAGTAAGTATTTACCAACCAAATAAAATTGGTTACTATTGCTAAAGTAATCAAGTGTAGAATATTTAATCTAATAGGAAAGTTAGTAATGTAGCTGGAAATTATGAAGGATTTATTTATAACAGAAAATAGGAAAAAAAATCTAAAGAAAAATAATTTTGAAAAGCTCTTGTGCTCATGTAAAAGACAGCCCTTAGGCTGAAAGAATTTATATGAAAATATAATAAGTGTTTGGAATATTTTGAAACAGAATGATGTATCTTATCCATAAAAGTAAATAATCAAAATAATGTCTTTAAAAACAGATATAATTGAACCCAACTTTGTAAAGATGTTGTTAGACTAGCTTTCTCCAAGGAAATATTATGAGTTTGAAATGCAGCTGAAACTATCAAATTCATGTTTAGCCAATAAAGGAATGACAGCATCAAAATTTTAGTCCAGATCAAGTTTCAAAGAGCAATTTCTTCCTCTTTCAGTGAAAATATGAAAGCCAAGCAAATAAATCTCTCTGAACCAACTAAGCTGCTTTGTCAGTACTCTGTTCCTCACTTTGAAGCAAAATCCTAAAAGTGTCCTCTCAGGACACTGAGGATTGAAGAAGGAAGATGGTTCTGTGTGGTCCTGTGCATAATGCATATTGCAGAGATTTTACATCTAATGACTAAATTACTACCAGGTTTTGCCAGTCTCCTGACTATTAATTCAAACAATTTTTTCCCAGAAAGAACCAGAGAGTGATCCATGGCTCTGATAATGTATGGTTCATTCTGTAGTGAAGCAAGAAGAGGTCCAAATTTGTAGCATATGCAAAAATAGTGTAATCTCAAAATTTTTACCTTATTAAGTGCCTTTGTTTTTAAGATAAATGAAAAATGTATTAAATGCACCAAAAGACATAGCAAGACTTATGCCCTGTGATAAACACTTTGAAATTTGTAACAATTATCTGTGAAGAATTGTGTTGGGTCTACAGATTATTGACTAAGAATTTTTTCAATTATAAGCAAAGTATAAGCAAAATATTTCTAAGACTATATTAGAGATAAACAGTGATATTTCAAATTATATTGTTAAAAAAATGTCTATCTTTAAAAGTGTTGTGACCAGTTTTCTTCAGACTATGCTAAAACTTTTCTTTTTCACGTCAATATTTTGTTTTAATCGCAGGGAAAAAGAATTACTAAGCCAAGCATGCAAAAAAGTATGTAATGATATGTAATGATATGTACTTGCTGTGTGACTGAGCTATGGAATTGGATAAAGATTTAAGTAAATTATGTTTATTATCATTTCTCACACATGAAATTCCTCTGTAAGGAAAGAATCCACTTTTCTGTAAGATATTCATTGCACATAAGTTTCTGAAAAAGAGCAAGGCAGCTTTGTAGAATATAGTATCTTCATCTACCTGTGCACACTGTAACATCATCCCTCGAAGTATATATAAATATGAAATTAGAGTCTCAGACAACCCACATATGGCAGAAAAAATTTACTGTCGGTGAGCAAGACTGCTCTTTCAGATTAACAGAGGAATTTGGGGTTTTGCTGCTCTGTCACTGAGTCAGATTCACCTTCTTCTAGTTGCAAAAAGAATTGCTATTTGATTAACCAGGGTGTGTGAATACTTGTTTCCTGATGTTATCAGTATGGAAATACTTCTTAGTATCTCCATCCTGAAGTTTGTTTCATTCTTTATGTAAAAAGAAATTGTCGAACCTGATTTATTAAAATTGGTCCTATTTCCACTGAATATGGAAACTGAGCTCTAAAATGGTTCTTTTTATGCTTCTTTCTATTTTCAAAAAGATAATTTTGTGCTTGTCTCATCTTTCTCCCCTTCACTCTTTTATTGACAGATGAAAGGCAATTGGAAATAGCCAGCATAAATTCACTGTGATAAATCGTGCTTGACCATGCTTGACTGTGTCTGGAATGCTTTGTCCAGTTCTGCAACCCAAATAAAAGAAAAATATTCATAAGCTGGAATTCAGTTACCTGAGGGTAGGAGCTAATTGCAATCTTCAAGTACTTTCAGAGAGGTCATCAAATGTTAGAGCCAGGCCAGTTACCCACATATGTGATAGGTGGATCATTGTTCAAAACCCTAACAGGGTGACAGGCGAAGTTCAGACTGAACACAGGAGCAAAAATTCACTATGAAAATCAGTAAGCATTGGAACAAGCTAAATAATACAATAAATTTCTGTAAACTCTCTTGCTAGAGGGTTCTGAGAGCTGGGTGGACAAAGCCCAAGCCCGCTCTAAGGTCAGTGTGGATGAGGTGCAGCAAGAGGAAGAAATTCTCCCTTTCTTGGGATGTGAAAAGTCACATCCATGTACTTTGTGACAGCAGATAGTACTATCCATAGGATACAGTACAAACCTCTTCAAAGCCCTGATCGGAGATGGTGGAAAGGCAGGCATGGGGATGGGGTGGGATAGCATTAGAAGATTCATTATTAGAGTATTCATAATAAAATTAGAGCTCTCACTTCTAAATCAATTGTTTCTTCATGCTTGGAAAGAAGGTTCAAATAGAACAGTTTTTTGGAGATGAAAAAAAGAGACTACTTTGCAGTGATCTCATCTGAATGTAAGAGTGGCCTGAATTCCAAAACTTAAAATTATGTTCCATCACCACAGGTACATACCTGTGTGTATGCCATAATATTCAAGCACAGAAAGGTTTGAAGCATAAAGTTATTATAAAACAAGGATTTTTTTCCTCATTATTAGCACACCCATTTTCTAAACCACAAAGATATTGTGTATATAAATAAGTACTTGTGTATATAAATAAGAACTCAGAGGACTACCTAGAAAATTATGGCTGCACAAAACTCTTCCAATTGCAAGTACTGCTTTCAAATGGTTCTCAATGACAAGTACAACCTTGAATATGTACTAAAGCTAAACAATAAAAACCAAACAAATCATGATCCTTGCAGCCATATATTCAGTAGCTCATGGCCATTTTCTCATCTTCCTGTAGCATTTTCTTCATCCTGGCAGCATAACAAATGATAGCATAGGTACCATCTCTCCTGAAAAAGTTTCTGTGCTCCTTGCTGTTAGCAACAACTCCAAACTACAGTCTGAAAGGTCTATCCTTTCTAAGTCCTGCAAGACTGATTTCAGTGCTGCTGTTCTGCCCACTGAATCACTGTGCAACGCTCTTTTACTTTTTCATTTCTAGTTTTTGCAGTAGTGATAAGACTGCTTCATGACAGCTTTTTTTGTTTGTCCTGAGAGTATCAACAGCTGTCCAGGTAGTGTAAGCGGGATTGAGGTTCTCTTGACACTGGTCTTTATGCAGTCATATTAAGCTGTTAGGTTGGTGTTCTCCACACAATGCTTTATTGCTCTTTTGAATGTAATGAGGTACAGGTGTGTTATAGCAGTAGCTGCAGTTACTTGTTCACTCTGCTGGAACCAACATCATATCGGCACACTGATGACCTGCAGTCAGAAGCACTGGCCTTCTAAGATACTGGCAGATCCAGAAATTTTTACAGACTTTACAAGTAGGACTTGAATAGTTGCTTACCCAGGCTTATGTGTGCTAAGTTTGTTTACTCATCCTCACTGTCATAAGTCTCAGCAATATTTGTCCAAGAGTATCCTCATTCTCATCCACATGAAGGTCCCAAGTCTACAGCTTTGAAGGAAAAAAATTTTCTTCAGTTATTAGAGTATTTGATTTCTTGTTCCTTGTATGAAAAGAAATTATCACTGGACAGTCATCCTGACACCATGTAAAGCCTAAAAAATCCCTAAAAAATGTAAGGAATAAGCATTTTCAGAGCATATTACAGAGTATACCAGAAAAGGATATAATTAGATGGAACTGAATCTGGATACATCATTAAAAAAGAGAGATGTATCCCCAAACATAACAACATAAATAAAGGTAAATGTTTACAAAACATATTCTACAGAGGACCAGAATATTTCATTATTTTTTGTGCAATTAGGAAAGAGATAAACAGTTACAAGACTCTCATTCTTCAAGATTCCCATGTAGTCTACAATATGTAGTCCCACATCCTGTTTTATTTATTCACCCAAATGGATTTTCCCCCATCCAAATAATTATCTAAAAATATTTTCTAAATTAAAAACAAAACAAAACAAAAATAAAAACAATCTGATATTTTGCTATTTTTTTGTTCTATTTCGTCAAACTCCAGAATTTTCTAAACTATTCTGGAAATGATTGATACTTTAACCTTAAGATAAGATGGGCTGGCCATGAGGGTTTATCTATCTTTTAGTTTGTATTCCCTACATCCTTTTATACATTTTTTCTTTCCTAAAAAATATTCTGCATTTTAATTGGGTCTGTGAGCAACATCCCTCATTATTTGTTCTTAACAGTCATTATATTTTAAGTTAACTCTCTTTGTTTCTGTTTGTTACAATACTTCTCTGACTACCATCTACATTTTACTAAGGTGTATAAACTATAGTTAGCAGATAAAAATCTCAACCTAAAAGTGGATTCAGTGTTCAAAGGTGTAGTGGTTTTATGTTTACTAAATTTTGGGTTTAGTATTTATTCTTTTTTTGTGGGAGAGAGACTAGGAGAAAAGTAAAGTGGGTTTAACTTTAAAAATCAACAAATAGTTTTATTAACACATACTAAAAGAATGGGAAAAGAAAGTTGGGAAAAAAACTAAAACAAAACAGAATGAAGCTCTAAAAACACTCTTCTTTCCCTTTATAAACTGTTTCGTTTCTTACAAAACAACATAAAGAGATAAAACTTGTAATTTTTAGTCAGTTTTACTATCTGACAATAGTCTTTTATTAATTCTTTAGGAGAAGAGTCTCTTTTAGAGTTACGGATTTTACTGACAACTTAGAACTTTTTTTGTGGGTTTTTTAACTGTTATAAAAACAGCTGCTTGGAGAAATTTGCTTTTGTGACCTCTCCCACTAGCAGGTTTCTAAGGCTTATGGGTCATGGATCTTAGACTTTTGTATATTGGGGTGTTAGTTTTTAAAGATGAATAACTCTAAAGGCAAAAGATTCTTCATCTTAATGTACAGAGATATTTTCTCACTGTTTCACTAGCGCAGAGGGCTTCTTATTTTTTCTCTGTTTAAGCATTTTACAGGATTAATATTATTTAGTTTATCACAAAAACTTTTGCTTAAATACACACACAAATCTAAATAATTATTTCCTTAAATGTAAATTTTTCTTACGATTTAAAGGAATAATATAAATATAGAGTTTGTTTCTATGGCTTAAATAAGAATGGAACAACTTAAGCGGCTCTCTCCCCCCTTGGAGCCTGTGTTCCATTTCAGCTTCGGCTACCTTGAGAGAGAAACCATGCCAGAAGGAATTTTCCTTTTAGGGTTCCAAAGATCCCAGGAGCTGCTGGAACTTTTTTTTCCTTTAGAGAGAGCAGGCATCCATCAATGGCAAAAGGAAAGAGTCTGCTCTTTGTCTGGTGGGGAATCATGACTTCATTCTGGGGTCCTGCCCCCGCCGAGTCTGGAGCTCGGTCAAGTCCCCGTCCCAGTCCGTGTCCTGGTGCAAGAGAGGGCTCCCCACTCAGTTCCCAGGTCTTTTATCCAGGGGCAAGGGGCTAGAGGCAGGGACAAGCCACTACCCAGTCAGGGACAAGGTGGGAGTGGAACAGAGTTGGGTTACATTCCAGTGTGGGAGGATGGCCAGGGCAGAGGAGCGGGGACAAACCTCGTGATGTATATTCCAGGGGAACAGGGTGGTACAGAAGAAACCATTACAAAATCCAATATAAAAATGAAATACCATATAAACCCAATTAATGCACTACAACAAACAACTAACACTTTAACCTTCTGTTTTAATAGTCTTTTTCTATTGCTTTACTGACTTCATGCTGGGGTTTTTTTTACATTTACTCTGTCCTTTTTTTTTTTTTTTTTTTTTGGAGGAGGGTAAGCTCTGGAAGTTTCATGTTGTCAGGAAAGGATTAAATTTGCTCAGAGTTTTTTCTCTCTTGAGGTAGCTTATGGTATTAGATGTTTAAGGCCACATTGGTGAGTGAGGAAGAACTTACACAGAAACATCAGAGATCAGAGTACTTGGGTAGTCTGGAATAACAAAAAAACTAGGCAGGATTATAAATGCTTTTTCGGCCCACCCCTCGGTGTGAATTGGGGTGGCTTTAGCTTAAATGATGCCCATAGCTTTTATTAGGGGCCTAGTAGAGATATTTTTTTGCTCTAGGGAAGTTTAGAGAAAGTAGTTGTTGTAAAGCAGAAACCTCTCCTTCCCTCCCCTACCCCGGGAGCCGATGGAATCCGGCCAGGCCTCAGGCCAGCTCCCCCCCCAAAAAGGGGGAGCAGCAGGCCCAGCTCGATGTTACCTGTCTAAGGCTAACCTGCAGGAAATCAAGAGGTTTTATATGGTACCTCCTAAAGTCGTAGCTGACAATTTTTAGTAGTCAAACCAGATGCCAATATTCTAACTAACCCTCTAATAAGTCACTGTCTTTTCTAAAGCAATTCCCAGGTCCTGACCTAAAAAAAAAAAAATTCTACATTCTTCTATGACTAAAAAACTAAACTGTACTAACCCATGACAAAAGGTCAGTTTTAAATTCACTACTCATGCATGTTTTCCTTGGATAGCTAAATATTCTGGGGTCAGAAGACAATACTGAGGGGTTTTTTTTCCATGTGTGTGTGTGTGTTTGTTGCATGGTAAGTAATCTTCCAGGAAGATTTTAAAGTTAAAGTAGAGATAAACCTTGATGTTTTACTCAAGTATTGGAAAAAGTGAAGAAGAAAAACCAACAAGACTTAAACTCTTGTTAAGACCTGAACTTCTTTTAAAAATGTTCATAATTTTTTGAATTGGATAGATAATTATCTACATGATGAAGTGGGTAAAAAAAGTAATGCAAATTTAAAATCAAAGGCCAGAAATAAATAGCCATTTATAAAGCCATAACTTTGAAAAGTTTGATTAAATGTACTTTTCAAGTGGTAAAATTGAATGAATGCAGGTACCACAGGGTACAGCTTGACCTTTATTTCTCTTACAACTGAATAGATTTGTATGCCATGAATTAGAAGAACTGCTTCTGATTTTGCCCATAGGAAGAAAATACTAGTTTAATCTCTTCATACAATGTGCAAAGCTTTAGGGAAATTTATATGACAGAACTGAATTGTGATTTATGATAAGTTAAATACCTTCATACTTCATTAGAATTCTCCTAACATCGTGAAATATTTTGGAGACTTTACTTGGAAATTTTGCAGTGAAGTATTCAACCTGTGGTTAAGACTTACTTGTAAGCATATATATTAAGTATGTGACTGTTTTAGTACCAGTACACTATTCTTGAAGTATTCGTGTCTCAATGGGAGCTTTTCCTGAATGGACCATGCTACACTGAAGTGTTAATTTACACATATGCAAGAAAATCAAATGTATTTATTAACTAGAAAATATAGCTGTTATACCAAGGGTTAGGAATATTTGAAGTTGTACTTTGTACGGTGTAACCCAGTCCTTTTTTTTCCTCATCACCATATTTCTTTTACACTAAACTGGAAGAAAAACCTATATCTAAAGCAAAAATTTTAAAAATGTCTCTATAAAACATTCTAAAGCATTCCTGCACAATTTAAGCCCAGATGGTAATTGTGGCTTGTCTCTCTCCCGGAGCCCCTGGCTCCATTTTCACCCCAGCTAGCTCGAGAAACAAACTGCAGTTGGAAGGATTTCCCTCAGGGTCCTAAAACCCAGGAGCGACCAAGAACCTTTCCCTTAGCAGAGAGAGCAAGTCCCCGTCGATGGCAGAGGAAGGAGGTCTGCACTTGATCTGGGGAGAAACCAGGGTTTTATTCAGTCTTTCTTCTGTGGCCCTGCCCCAGCTCCTGGGTCAGGAGCCTTGTCCCAGAGCCACGAGGAGGGGCAGGCTGCATGGTCTGAGCTTATATCCAGGGAAGGGGCTAAATGCGGGGACGAGCCACTACCCTATCAGGGATAAGGTGGGAGAGGAACAGGGTTGGATTACATTCCAGGAAGGGAACAGTTTGGGAGATGGGCTGGTGGAAGGGCAGGGACAAACTTTGGGATATTACATTTTCCGGGGGAACAGGGGGTATAGAACAAACCATTTCAAAACCCAATATAAAAATGAAATACAATATGAAACTAAATAATACGCAGCAATAGATAATTATTTTTTGTAGTAATACTATTTCTTTTAACATGCTGATAAATGTAATAGGTGCAACTAAATGACATATGAATGGAAAGAGGGGTTCATAAAGCGTGCATTAAACTAATAGCTAAATTGCACTGAGAATTTCAGTGGAATTAGAAGTTTAAAGTACAAAATATTAGTCCAGTGAAATACTTGAGTAGGATGGACTTAGTAATGAGGATGTGGATGGAGATGGAGAGGGAGAGAGAGAGACACAGACAGGAAAATTGATCTGTTGGTTTTAAATGTCCATGTGCATTAATGTACAGCTGTCATACAAAATAAACTGGTCAATATTTAAAATTCAGCATAGAATAAAAAATAATTTTCACCAAATGTAATTTTTGTTTCAAAATCTGAATTAAAGTTCACCAGATTCTGAAATTTGTTTTCCTCAAAATTTGGTTTGTTGCTCAAAAGTAGAACAGAATGAAAACTTAATGTCGAAGACTATTTAACTCTTTGTCTCAGTATAACTGAAAAGATATTTTAGCAAATTTATTTTGATGCCTTTCTGACATTCCAAAATATTTGCCAACTAGTTATAACTTTAGAATTATTAATGGAGTTTTTACAACTGTTACTCTGTTTCAATGTGAAAATATTTCTTTTATGAATTCAGGTTCACTCATCTTCCCAAAATACTTCAATTTCCTCCTGATCTTCTTTTGATTGGATCTTACACTCTTCCACCTCGGCATGATTCTTTCAACCTACATGTCACAATAGAATCTCTTGAAACTTGAATGACACAAAAGCATTCTTTTTTTTTTTTTTTTTTTTTTTTTTTTTTTTTTTTTTTTTTTT
>JANEHK010000003.1:27327132-27405422 GCA_025960845.1 Tachycineta bicolor
TTTTTTTTTTTTTTTTTTTTTTTTTTTTTTTTTTTTTTTTTTTCCCCCTTTCACAGGTAAATGAGTGTTCATTCTCTCTTTTTATTTATTTTTTTTTTAATTCCATAAAACTTTAAACTCAACTTCAGGAACAAACTGATTTTGCAAAAAATAGATATAGAGTGAGCTCCTCCTTATTCTGATATAGAGGTACTATATAGGTACTTGAGGCATCAGGGTTTTATTGGTTGCAATTAATCACAAGATGCATCCTTCAGTAACACTTTTTCTTCTTTAAGTATTGTTCCTTATCCAAAAGGAGGCATGTCTAGCTGAACTGAAATCCTGTATTTCCATTTGCACAGGTCAGATAACCATCTTTCAGTAACAGTTTTCTTACAGGCCTCAAATGCAGCAGTTCAGTCTTAGCTGGATCTTCCTCAGTTCACAAACCAATCAGAAGCAATTGGCAGTTCTTTTCATATGGTCTCACACTTTCAAAGCACCTGTAGTTTCTATACAGAATTCAGGTAGTTCTCTTATTAATGATAATTCCAGTTGAGATGATACTGAGCTCATGTTCAAAATTAATTTCACTAAAAAGTTATTTATGAGCAGGAAATGCTACCTTGTCTTCAAAATATGAAACACATAGAACCCACAAGATACAGAATTATTGCCTTTAAATTCTCTGAATATTTGCAATTCACTTCTATTTGAAATGCATTTATGCATTGATGTAAAAGAGAATTTTTTGTCTTTACATTATCATAATGATTTCATATCCTTTTCTCTATCTATATGTGTTTGAATCTCCTACTTTTCTGTTCAGTAGAAAAACATTTCTATTGCACTCCTCTAAACCAAAGTCTCTGCCAAAAATGAAGCCTGGAAAATGGAATTAAAATGAGGCCTTGATAATGCCCTTATTTACAAGTAAATTTAATTTATCATTTCCCTGAATGGATTAGTAAACATATAAAAACAATAGGATAATCATATTGCTATGAAAATTGAATAGATTTTTGAGCATAAAAACATTGCTGCTGACCACAAGCCCAGAAGGAAGCAAAATAATCAATTGCTGCATTACCACATGGTAGACGAAAAAGCAGCATTGTCAGGACACTTCCGTCAGAGGAACACATACCAAGGTGTCCAAATGCCAATTCAAAAAGTTAATGAGATTTTTATCTAGGTACTACCAACCTTACTGGTCAGGTGTTGAACTAAAATAACACATGAAAACTTCCATTCTATTGATTCCTATGTTTTATAAATTTTCATCTCAAAGGGGAAATAATACCTAGGAGGAATGAAGAGTGCTAATTTCCATCAGAAAAGGAGCTCTATTATTTATAACACATTTAAAAACAGCCCCCAACACTCCAAAGTAATCATAGGCATTGTCTCCAACTTGAAATAGATTTGCTTAGAAAAAATATTTAATAATGTGTACTGTTCCTAGAGCAATCTGAAATAGAGATGATTAGCCTGTTTCCCAGATGAGCACTCTATACAATTACTGTGAGAGACAGATTCTTCCTATTCTTTTCCTGTCCATCACAAGTTTTTTCCTACAGAAAATGCTATCACTTTATCCATCTGGGGAAATGTGGTATACTCTTCACCACTTTTCAATTCAGACAGTCTCTTGTCTGCTAGTCTGAAACTCCTAAGGCACAGGAGGGCACTACATTTTCATTTCCCATATGTGAAAGCATTGCATGGTTATGACATAATCTCTTTATTCGTCCGCATTCTAAAATAAATGAAACTTTTAATATCATGTTGTGAAACTATTAGTCCTGGGGGTTTTCTTTTCTTTTTTTTTCTTTTTTTTTTTTTTTTTTTTATTTTTTGGTTTTTGTTTGTTTGTTTGTTTGTTTGGTTTGTTTTGTTTCTTTTTTTTTTTCTTCTAGTTATATTCTAAGAAACCCTGCTGACAGAACTAATGAAGGAAAATGTACAGATATTAAGAAAACATCTAGAAAGAGTTGATTCTATGACTCTATGATTCTATGATTCTATGATTCTATGATTCTGTGCTAGAGAAAATTTACTAGTTTCACACATTCTGCACATGGTTATTCACCTCAGGGAGTATAGACAGAAATAAATTATGCCTGTTCAAAATGGCTAAGCTATAAAGGTATCAAAGATATGCCTGGAGACCATACAGCTTTACACACTGTCTTCACTCCGTACTTCTCACTGCCTTATACACAGCATTACTTTGAATTGTGCGAATTTGAACATCACCTGCTAATGCAGTATCAGTGATGACATTTTGCATCCAGTCTGTGTGGTTGTCCTAGATGAGGTGCATGATACAAAGTCTTACCCAAAGATTCAGTATCTTCTTCTCACTTCAGAAGATTTCTCATTCGCAGGGTGAACATATAAAACCACAGTGACTTTCATATCCTTACACACTAGCCTTAATTGATAATTAAAGTTTTTCTGCTATTTACAGCAAACTTCAATAATCTGAACATAATCAGAACATAAATGAGATCTGTTTCCCATCAGTTTCATTCTGATATCTTATTTTCTATGACAGGTAAATGGAAATCATCAACCGCTAACATAATATTTTACTACCATGATACCACTTAACCTAAGAAATTTAATTTTATGTAATTATTGCACTTGTAGGATTAATTTGGGTCTGTTAATTTAAAACAGTCCCTAGAAGTAAAGTCTTTAGTTGAAAAAGTTCTCTCATTTAATGTGATTTAAAGAACTTGACATAAGGTCACATAGTTAGTTTAGTGGACCAGTCAGTGTTAGGTTAATGGTTGGACTCGATCTTAGAGGTTTTTTCCAGCCTTAATGATTCTCTGATTTTAAAAATTACATAAATTTGAATGTAAGGGGTAAATTTTACAATCTGACCTTTATGTAAAATCATGCATAAGAGATTAATTTTCCAAAGACATGAATGATGTTCTGCTTTTGCAATATGCTGTATTAAAGGCTATTTGTATTGTGTTTCATCTATGAAAAAGTCCAAGCTATCTGTTGGGTTTTGCCCTGTGAATGCCTAATAAATAAATGAATAATTATATCATTGTATTTCAATATATTATTAAATTGAATTAACATTTTATTTAAATATAATACTGTAAAATATAAATATTCATTTGCCAAGAAGTGGCTATCAGAAACTTGTAGGCAAAATGTTATCCTTATAGAATGTTTCTTCTCTTTTGAGATTTATTTATATATAGATATAAACAAAAAGTTTTTAATATATTTTTAAATCAATTTTGACATCCAAATTATTTTAAACAGAGGCTAAATATCTTCAGAACTGGACTCCATAGTACATGGAGACAGATTCAATATGACTGTGGAAATATGATTATTGATAACTGATGCAGGTGTAGTATAATAACACCAGGTTTTTAACTTCTGCTTCCAATAAGCAATTACATTTTTTTCTGAAAATTCAAACAAATGGAACTTTCTAATACAAGAAAACAAAAAACATTCAACAGAACTGCTTCTTTTAAGTCTATATCAGTGATTTTGGCTGATATATATTCTAAGCAAGTTTAAAAGCCTTTAATATTCCATAACATAGAAACTGGATTTGTTTTATATGAAAAAGTTAAATATTTTGAGCAAAAATATATTTTATATTTACATTCACTGAATTGTCTTTGTCCATTAAGTAGTTGAGTTGAATTAAAACATAAACTAAACAAAAAACTATAAAAGTAGTGGTTCTTTTGCTCTGAATATCAAAAGTCAAATGACATTATTCCATGATAGATTTTAGTGCTCTAAACTGCTTGTAGCTAGAAAGTTTTTACCGTAGCTGTAAATGGGATCTTGTAAATGCCAATCGGGAGCAACAGGAAAATCATGCATTGCAGTAAGTTTGTAATTGAAGATTTGTTTCTGTGCTTCTGTCAAGAGACTCTTATGCATACCTCAAGCATATTGCTTCTTCTAATAATCACAATGTCACTAAAAGTTATGACATAGTTTGAGCTCCTAAATTATGTATTATATGGTAAAACACGCAAAGAAAATATTATGATGTTTGCATTTCTTGAAGCTGTAGTGCCAAAAATGAACTTGTATTCAAGATAACTGTGAATATTTTGTAACAAATTATTCTTATTTATTAAATCTGCCATGCAATACTATCTCATCAACTAATGCAGAGCTATCAGCATATCTCCTCTGACCATTCTTTCTGCCAATATTCTTTTTAAAAAGAACCTCTGTTTGGCCTTCATGTTAATTTTTCAGCAAAATGCATTCAGTTCCAGATATGCTATTCCGTTAAATGTCATTCTTTAATTATCAGACTCAATGACTAGCATTTCACTGACAGCATCAGCCATCACAGTGTAATTTACTGCATCCAGAATTGCACAGTGAATTTGTATTCATTACAAGAGAGAGAAAAAAAAAAAAAAAAAAAAAGACATACTGAACTAGCCATATCAAATACAGATGGCTGGCCAACCAGACAATTGAAAGCGATAAGCATGTCAGACGTCGGTGTTTACCCTTCACTTCCGTCCACTCGTTGAATTTAAGAGTGGATATTAGCTAAGTAGTTGATAAATGGTGTCTGATCTGAAAACCATTATACTAGCACATCAATATACTTCTTTCAGGCTAATTTAATACAGAGTGTTAAAATAATGTAATGTCAGGCATTAGGTGTTCTGCAACAGAATTCATTCTGGGTATATTCTGTCACTGTAAATAGACAACATATGATCCAAATATTTGGCAGGTGGAAGTTAATTTTGTGAATTACTCATAAATGGTTTAAATCCCTGAACTATTTTTAGCTGCTTAGTACAACTCTATTTAAGCTGCAAATGTAATTTTCTCTTGAGGGAAGGCAGCTGTCCTAGGGTGACTTTATGATGCTTGTATCCCCAGCTGTCTGTTCTGTTGTGCTGTATATTGGGTTGTCTACCTTTAAGACTGGTTCTGAGAGCAGAGTGGAAGAAGAAGAGCGGAGTTTGTTTTGAGAAAACTGCCTGATTCCTCCACATTCTTCTCCAGACTAGGTGTTTGGCTGAGGCATATACAGAAGAAAGACAGAGATCTTTTTTGCTTTTAGTTAGTTTTAGCTAGCTAGGGCAGAGAAGTTCCCTGGACTGCTGGACTGTTTTTTTTTGTTGTTGGTTTTGTTGTTTTTTTTTTTTTGTTTTTGTTTTTTTTGTTTTTGGTTTTGGTTTTGGTTTTGGTTTTGGTTTTGGTTTTGGTTTTGGTTTTGGTTTTTTTTGGGACTGTTTAAACCTGATCCAGACTGAAGAACCCAGAGAGACACCCAGATCTCACACTTGCACACCCTGGGGCCCAGGATGACATTTTCCAGCACTGGAGGAACTGATAAGAGACTGAATGAGCTGAACTACCTACAAAGACTTTCTGAATTTTCCATCTCATTTCAGAACAATGAAAGGTTTTATAGTTTCACATTATTCATTCTTTATGTTTGTGGGCACTTTGTTTGTTAAATAAATAGTTTTTCCACTATTCTCTGAGGAAGTTCTTTCCCAGACCAGTTGAGGGAGGGGTCATTTGGGTTTGCTTCCCAGAGGGAAGCAAACATTCCTGTTCAAAGGTTTCCTCCCAAATTTGCCCTAAACCAAGACATCAACAAAGAAGTTTTGTGACTACAAGTAGGGGCTTTGCTGCTCTGGCTGCTCTCATGTGTATAAATATTATATCTAAAGGAAGACATATCCAATCACAGTCTAATTAAGGAAATTTCTTTTATTTTTACTTTTATGGCTTATGAGATTTTTACCCCTAAAATGATCACATTCAGCATCATAGGTTTTTGTTCCTAACTCCTGTGAAATCTTATACTGAAATAGCAGTGATGAAGAAAAAGGAAAAAAGTAGATAAAGTTTCATATGTGCTTTTTATTTACATTGCATTAGTCATTGGACTAGCCTGAGACAGATCAGTTACACATGCAACATAAAGATATTGAAGAAGAGTATAACGTCCTAGTTCCAATATTTCTTGTATAAACATGTCATACATGTCATACTTGGAGAAATAAATCTCAGTGTTTCAATTGAAATTTTAGTGATTTTCTTATTGAAAATCCAACATGTATGTATGATTCCACTGTGAAAATGTATTTATTTTATTGACAATAAGTCAATGTTGACATTAATGCTATTGCCAGTGATGCAAAATTATTGAAAATGTCAGTAAAGTTATCGCTCTCTGTTATACTATGATCAGTGGCCTAAAATCTAGCAAGCCTCTTAGCTGTGTATATATATTTTTGTATATATATTTATCGTAAGTTGGCACTGTTTTGTTTCTAGCTATAGAGAAAGGTGGGATGTTTGTCCCTGCCAGGAATTTAGAGTTGCTTCTGGGGGGGTTGGGGGGGGGGTGGTTAGGGAAGAGCAGGACAGCAGGACACAGGGGCCTATCAGAAAGCTAGCCAAGATATTGTTAGCTAATTTAACCAATAAAGATGCCAAATGTGACTTTGGGAATACCCATTTAAAATCCTCATGCCCGGGCAGTCACACTCTTCCATCTAAGATAGCTATGAGGTAACATCATGGGCGGCAGAGGGGCTCTGGGCAGCTGGGTTGGGCCCGGCCGGGCCTTCAGGAGCTGCTGTCTGCATGGGGAGCGGCCCGGCTCGGCCTTTTTCTCCTGGCTGCCAGTAGGAAGAGAAAAAAAAGAACAGCTCAGCAATGCCATGTACTCACAGTTTTGTGGCAGCTCCGAGCCCGGCCGCCCTGGTTGAGACCGAGGGGTGGAAGAAAGGACTTCCACCAGTTTCCCTTATCAGCACAGCTTTGCATCTCTACAGCTCTGCAGCCCGGGGCAGAGGGCACATGGCCATTGCAGGCCTGGGCAGATTTAACTCTTTATTAGGAACTTGGAACTTTTAAAGCACAACCCTTCCTTGAGAGAGAGAAGAAAGAAAACAGTGGGTATAGAACAGACAGAGTATGAAGTCAGTGGAGCGAGAGTGAAAAGACTATTGAGACAGGGGGTGGAGGAGTTTGTCATTCTATCCTTACTGAGACATGGAAATGAACTTTATATTTGGATTATCCCTTTAAATCATGGGAAAAATATGCATTTGGGGAGATGATTATTTAGATTTGTGTGTGTAGATTTGAGCAATCATGTTTGTGATGGACTAAGTGATATTAATCCTACAAGATGCTCAAACAGAAATACAGATGAGAAGTCCTCTGCGCCAGTGAAGAAGTGAGAAGATATCTCTATGCCTTGAGATGAAGAATCCTTTGCCTTTAGAGTTATTCATCTTTAAAAGCCGACAACCCAATATGCAAAAGTCTAAGACCCATGACCCATTAGCAGCTTGGGAAGCTGCTAATGGAAGGGTTCACAAAAGCAGATTTCCCTGGGCAGCTGTTTTTGTGACAGTTAAAAACCCACAAGAGAACTGTTCTAAGTTGTCAGTGGGATCCATGACTCTAAGAGAGACTCCTCTCCTAATGACTGGTGAAAGACTATTTTCAAACGGTGAAATGTGGTGTGCAGAACTGTTTTATTAGGTTTTTATAAGAAGTTTATGTTATGGTTCATTTCACTGTATCCCCAACTCTGTATTCCTTTTGTGTTTTCTGTATAACTAGGTGTTTTGTGTCAGTCCTCCCACCCCCCTTGCTCTAGGGCAGCCTGTATCACTTCAGGGGTCCCTCCCAGATTGCAAAATCTCAGGGAGAGGGCTTCAGGTGATAGGTCCCCTGGGGGGAATTCCTTTAGCTCTGGATTTTAGTGGGCCAGGGCTTGGGGGTGGGCACACCTTGTTACCCCCTGAATCCCCTGATTTGTTGTCTTGTTGTAACCCCCCTGGAACCCCTCCCCCGCTTATAAGGTAGCAGAGAGTCTCTCTCACTCTCTCAGCCTCTCTGCTCCTCAGCTCTTCAGCTAATAAACATCTTTTAACCTGCTAAGCTGAGAGCCAGCCTTTTCTCTTCTGGTGCCGTTGCTGTTACGACACTATTGAGTCCAGCTGCCGAGAAGCTGACCCAGCAGGTAAATAGCCTGCGTGCCCATCCGAACTGGGAACATCTGTGGCTGTGTTGACCCGAGCTAGCCAGAGGTCATCTCCCGCCTGGAGCGGGGACGGAACCAGACACAGTGAAACTGACTGAAAATCTCAGGTTTTGTCTCTTTATGTTGTTTTGTAAGAAAGTTAATAGTTTGTGGAGGACGGAAGAGTTTTGAAGTTTCATTCTCTTTAAGTTTTCTTTCTCCCAACTTTCTTCCTTTTTTTTTTTTTTCATTCTTTTGGTGTATGTTAATTTTTAAGCTTGAGCCTGCTTTGCTTTTTCTCCTAATCTCTCTCACACATAAAAAAAGAATAAATACTAAGAACACTACACTAAATTGGGCAAACAGAATTTAGTGAAGGTAAAACCACCACAACATTGTAGTCTTACTTTTGTTAAAGTCAATGACAGGTCTGTTAATGAGTTCAAGTTGTGTCTGAGAGACTCCACTTGCATTTCAGGAAGATTAAAACTATTACTTAAATGACTTAGAATAAAACAAAATTTCTGTGTTCTTCTAGAACCATTTTTAAGAGGGCAAAATATTATGGTAATTTTGTAGAAAACATAGCTTAGCTATCTGCAGAAAGCCGAAGCTGCAGAAGGCAAAGTGGATTTAGGAGTTCCCCAAAAGAAACAAGGTCCTCAAAGCTATCAGATATCAAAAAACAGAAACAAAAATTATATGTTACCGTACATTAAGAGGTTTTTTAACCTTTTTTTTTTTTTTTTTTTTTTCTTTCTTTTTTTTTTTCTTTTTTCCCCACACCCTCTTTCTTTAAGTGTTTTATTTCTAGGAGCCATTTTAAATCATCAGATCCAAATGAAGTGAAATAAAAGTCTGAGTTTCAATTAAGGTGAAGTTTGAGAATACCATGGAAAAATCAAGTCCAGTGTTCCTTTTGCTTGTTAGTAAACTTCTAATTTATGGATACTAAAGCAATTCAACAATGTGATTTAAAACATATTCTTATCTCTACATTTAATTCTGAAGAGCAGTAAACTGATAAATGTAGTCTAGAGTTAATAAAAAAGATTAATTAACACCCAACTAAGAAATGCCAGCTTTGCAGTTTGAGGATAGAAGTACTTCCTGCCATAAGAAGTTCTTATTTTGATTAAAAAGGAGAATAATGCACTTTCTGCTTTCAAAAACATCCTACAACCTTTTTAAAATCACATTTTAAGGAGTTATATTTTCAATTAGATTTATTTGTAAAGTTCTTAAACAAATAAGAATAGTTCAACAAAGCATTTAAGTAGTGAAATAGTGAAAATCTTAGTGATTTGAATTCAACATTCAAAAAACAAATTGTCTAACATGCTAAAGTTGTGATATTAGCATTTGTGCTCTAATTGCTAATATCTGCAATTCTATGGGAGAATGTTAAATTCTACTGAAGAATGTTGAACCATTGCTAGATCCGTTTAAAACTACCCAAAGAGTGTATAGACAATTAAAATTCAAAACTGGAATCATAAAACTTCCTTCTCAGACACCCTTTCCAAACAAAATTACATCCATATTTTCTCATTGTTTCAAAAAAGTTACTTTTCTGCTAATATTTGGGAATTCACCTATATGCAATATCTCTTGTGGATGTAGTGAGACAGCCCTTAAAGGGAAGTTCTTATCTCTCCCTGTTTCAATTCATAAGCATTTTTTCAGATATGTAAAAACAGATTTTCAGTGAGACACAATAAATAATATATGCCATTTTTATTGACAGGAATATTTTATCCAGAATAGTGTGGTTTGTTAATGAATCCTCCAATAGTTCTTACTTAGAGTACATTTGCTCAGTCTGCAGTTTTGTGCAGGCAGACTTGGTACCTTTAGGAGTACTGTATGAGATGTAAGTAAGATCTTCAAGGACGATATTAAATCTAGTTCAATGTAACCAACATCTGTTTCAATGCACTCCTGTTGGGCCAAATACTTATGCTCATTTCACTCACAGCAACATGCAGATATGGATAGCATACATAGATAACCAGTCTGACAACTATTTTGAAAAACCTTTGAGTGCACCTGAACTACTGTTGCAATTCAGAGCAGGGGAGTGAACTAAGATAGAAAAAAGAGCCAGAAGGAAGCCAGATAGTGGTATATTAACATTTGTGTCTTTAAAAATTGGCAAGAAATATATATAGGAATAACCACAATTAAGTTGTTTTTTTCTTGTCCAAAAGAAAAATAGATGGAGTCTATGAGCTGTTTATTAAAGATAAGGGTGCATTGAATCTGTGAGGAAGAAATTTCCAGAAGCTTTGTCCAAGGGCACAGACAGCCTTCCTTTTTTTTTTTTTTTTTAACCATGATTTCGGAAGCAACACTCAGAAAGTAATCAGTTAACCAAACATCTGTCTGAAGTTAGAGTATTTGCTTCACAGCTTGAAGTTTAGACTTGAAACATCTCTTCATTTATGTGTCGACAACATCAGAAAAATTATATCTACCAATTTAAATCTCTTTAACAACTAGACATAGTCCTCTTGTCTTCAGGAATACACTTGGAGCTATTTTAGTATTCTTGTCAAGGAAATGGGTCTTATAGTTTTTTAGTCTGGAGAGATTTTTGTATAATTATCTCGAAAGATTGCCATTGTTCCATAATTTTCTGTGCCTGCTGTCCTTGAGCAAACCAGTAGTTTTTTAAGCTGGCACAGATGCGTTGCCTCTTTTGTCAGAAATTTAGATACCAAGAAAAGTACAAAGGGCCTTCAGGACTGGTATAAGTTGTCATAACTCAACTAAAACACTGCACAGTTCTTAGTACTTCACCAGCTAGAAAATGTCTATGGCATATATCACAGATACCTTAATTTTTAGGAAATAAAATTTATGAGGAAAACTACATTCTAACACTTGTAGCATAAAATATGAGATAATGCAGCTAAAGACTACAAGTAATAGTTGATGTGTTAATTCTTCTTCTCATGATTCCAAGGCTAGTGTGTATAGCTTTCAGAATTTTGGTGAGCATTTCCTACTTCAAACTAGGACATTGGTGGGAAATGAAATCTCAGAATATATATTGAAATGTTGTATAAACTCTACTGGAATTTATGGCAGATGGATACATTTTAAATACTGAGGAATTTATACTACTTGAGTTGGATAACTTTTTTTTACTTTTCTGGAATACTTAAGGCCACAAGATGGCTGGTTGTAACACTTCAGTGTGAATGAAATTAAGGCTAATGGAATAATTCCAAATGCCTAATTGGGTCATCTAAAGAACAGATATTTAATTCTAGGCCATTCAACACAGATTTTCTTAGTACCAGTCAAGATAAATATCTACTTCTAGAACTATTTTATAGAATGTTAAAGTTCCTTCTAAAATATATGAATATGATAGATCAGGTGATTTGTCCTTTAAAAGTCTCATTCTCCCCTCATTGATTATTCAAACAACTAGATACCACGCAAGCATTTGAAAAGGGGTATATAAATATAATTCAAAAAGGCTGTTTCTTTTTCAAAAGCTAGGTATTGTAAGTAAAAGCCAGTCTCTAGTTTGAGTTCAGTGGTAAAACATTCTTGGGACAATACCAAAGTATTAGGCAAAATCTTTATTAAAGTATCCTTAGGAAACTCTTAAAAAAGTGGATAAAGCATCCAGAAGGAGGCTGATGAACGCCAACAAAGAGTCCTTAAGTACTATTCTGTTGGATTCTCTATTTATCACCAATGAATTTGAGTGCATGGGCTCTCTTTTTTAGGTATGTTACTTCTGGCTTGTCCAGTGTAAAACTTAACATTCTGCATACTTGTTCCATCTTTGAAATTAATTTTAATGCAATGAATATAATTGGATTTTATTGTCACAGTTTTTAGTATTAAAGCATAAAGTTCTTGTCTTTTCATAAACTAATTCTTTAAACATGACAGAATGTTTCTGATGAGCACATTCCACACTCTGGTTGTCCCTTTGAATACTGTATAGCAGTAGAAGTGTTTTTTTACAACTGGAACACTTCCATTTCAAGAGATGGCTTTTTTTTTCAGCACTTACAAATGTTAACTGTATTCTCTGCAAAATTATTCTTCCCAAAGGTCTTTCCTAGGTAATAGGACACCATGATTATGCAAGTCAAGAACTAAAACATATTATTTCTGACTTAACAGAAAAGACTATTAGGTTTTCAGGTTAGTTTAGACAAGACCTCTCTTATGCACCCTTTCTGTTAAATTATTTCAAAGAATAGTAATTATTCACATCAGGAAGAAGGAGACTGGAAACACCTAAAAATATTTATACATGCTAAGTTTTTGAGGCATCCAAGTTAGAAGCTGTAATGGGTTGACCCTGGCTGGATGCCAGGCACCTACCAAAGCCTATCACTCCCCTCTGCAGCTGGACAGGAGAGAGAATATATAACAATGGGTTCATGAGTTGAGATAAGGACAGAGAGAGATCACTCACCAAATACTTTTATGGGCAAAACAGACTCAAATTAGAGATATTAATTGAATTCATTGCTAACAAAATCAGAGCAGGATAATGAGAAGTAGAATAAAATCTTCAAAATACCTTCCCCCTCACCCTTCCCTCCTTACCAGCTTTACCTCTTCCCCCAGAGGCCCGATGAGACAGGGAATGGAGGTTATGTTCAGTTCATCACCCTTCGTTTCTGCCACTGCTCAAGGAGAGGATCTTGCCCCACTCCACAGCGAGGTCCTTCCCACCGGAGGTAGTTCTCCATGAACTGCTTTGTGGTGGTGTGAGAATTGTTTTATTAGGTTTTTATAAGAAGTTTATGTTATGGTTCATTTCACTGTATTCCCAGTTCTATAACCCTTTTGTGTGTTCTGTATAATAAGGTGTTTTGTGTCAGTCCTCCCACCCCTCACCTGACCTGGAACATCCCCTCTGCCCCCTCCCCCCTGCTCTAGGGCAGCCTGTCTATCACTCTGGGATCCCTCCCAGATTGCAAAATCTCAGGGAGGGGGCTTCAGATGATAGGTCCCCTGGGGGGAATTCCTTTTGCTCTGGATTTTAGTGGTCCAAGGCTTGGGGGTGGGCACACCTTGTTACCCCCTGAATCCCCTGATTTGTTGTCTTGTTGTAACCCCCCCTGAAACCCTCCCCTGCTTATAAGGTGGAGGAGGGAGATTCAAACTCTCTCACTCGCTGGTCTCTCTGGCCTGTGGTTTGGACCAGCTGTGGACTTCCCACAGCTGGGCCTGAATAAACATCTTTTAACCCGCTAAGCTGAGAGCCATCCTTTTCTACTGCCATTGCTGTCACGGCACTATTTGGTCCAGCTGCTGCTGAGAAGCCGAACCAGCAGGTAAAAATAACCTGCGTGCCTATCTGAATTGGGAACAACTTGTAGCTGTGCAGGCCTGAGCTAGCCGGAGGTCAGTGCCCGCCCAGTGTGGGGACAGAACCAGCTACAGACTGCTTCAACCTGAGTCCATCCCATGGGCAGCAGGCCTTCCCAAACTGCTGCATTATGGATTACTTCCACAGGGTGTAGTCCTTCAAGGACAGGAGCATGGACTCCTCTCTCCACAAGTCTCCCATGGGGTCACAGCCTTCTCCCAGGCATCCACCTGCTCTGGCAAGGGTCTTCTCCAAGGGCTGCAGGTGGATCTCTGTATCCTCTGGCCCTCCATGGGCTGCAGGGGCACAGCTGCCTCACCATGGGCTGCACCATGGGCTGCAGGGGAATCTCAGCTCTGACACCTAGAGCACCTTCTACCCCTCCTGCGGCACTGACCTTGGTGTCTGCAGAGCTGTTCCTGCCATGTGTTCTCACCCTGCTCTTCTTTGGCTACAATTACAACTGCACAAGAACTATTTTTTTTTTTTTTTTTTTAAATCGGAGCGTTCCTGTGGAGGCACTACCACCTCTTCTGATTGGGCCAGCAGCACGTCCATCTTTGATGCTACCAGGGATTGGCTCTGTTGGACAACAAGGAAGCTGCTAGGTGCATGTCACGGACACCATCACTTTAGCGGCCCCGCTATGAAAGCTTGGCCACAAAAATGTAATGCAGAAGCATAGAGTGCCTGGATTCTGTGCATAAAAATTTTAAAACATAGATCATCCAACAAAATTTTGAGAGATCAAAACAGGTATATTTACAACATAGTTATTGTGCCCCCAGTTCAGACACTTTAATGAGATGTTAGATATAGTGCATTTAATAAAGATATTAAATCAGTCAGAGCCTAAGTACAGAAGGAGTCCAAGACTCTGACAAGACAAGAACTCTGGTTCTATTTTTAAAAAAGGCAAGAATTCTTGAACTACATGCCTCTACACTGAATAATGCCTTTCTGAAGGCCATGTAAACCATATGTATAACATTTTTAGATTAATGATTTCTTTTACTTACTAATTGTCCTTTGTGACATACAATCCTTTCCCTATTGTTTTAGATTTGATAATGTTTTAGACTACAGGCAGCATTGGAAGAATAATAAATAAATACAAACTATACCTACAGCTTAGTTTCCGGAATATTACAGCCAATTCTGATTCCATGAAGGGATTTTTATTTATACCAGTGTGGCTGTGTCCTTCCACGCCTGGCAGGCGCTGGCCCCTGGCTGGGTCAGATCTGCACAGCGGCCAAAGCGTTTCAGTTGGGGTTGCAAGCCGGCAACCTTTACCTGCTGGACTCAGCTTCTCACCAGCGGCTGGCCTTAATTGCGTCGTGACTGTGGCAGCGGACAAAAGGTCGACTCTCTGCTAGGCAGGTTTAGTGATGGTTTATTAAAGTCAGAGTGGGGGGAGC
The DNA here is from genome assembly GCA_025960845.1 of Tachycineta bicolor. Classification (NCBI taxonomy): domain Eukaryota; kingdom Metazoa; phylum Chordata; class Aves; order Passeriformes; family Hirundinidae; genus Tachycineta; species Tachycineta bicolor. The sequence continues at coordinate 27,341,918 of JANEHK010000003.1, forward strand.
TCCACCACTCTTTGAACTGCCCAGAGAGAGCCCCTTTGAATTTCCCTCCTCGAACTTATAAATGGGAGAGGATTAAGGGGTGGCAACAACAGGTCAGCCAATCAGGGAATTTGGGGGGATAACAGGGTGTCCAGTTCTAAACATCGGACCACTCACAAGAGGGGAAAAGGGGATTTCCCGGGCATCAGCCTATCACTTGATGCCTCTCCTGGGAATTTTCCTGAGCCCAGGGAGGGGTCTTGAAGTGACAGACAGGATGCCCCAGAGCAGGGGGGAGAGGGGATTGACAAGGATAGGTGGGAGGGTGGGATGATTGCCATGAAACAACTTGCTATACAGAAAACTCATAGGGGAGGAACCGTTACAGAAACTGAGGGCACAGTGGAATGAACCATAATATAAAACTTCTTATGAAACTTACAAAATGACTTAAGAACTTGATAAAATAATTCTTGTACCGCCACATACCAGCAACAGCTGAATTCGGTCATAATACAAGAAAAACTGCTAAATGGTATCACTTTTTTTTTTGCACAACACTGTAATTTTTGTCAACAGTTCCAAATTCTTTGACTAAAATAAATGAACTCACCTGAATAAAAGGCACTGGGTTTTGATCCTTTATCAATACATTTAAGTGTAATATCCCTAATAGCAAATAAATTAAATTAAATATAGTCACATTTGCTTATGAATGGATTTGCATAAAAATGTAAATCTACAAGCACAGAAAAATTTCCACTTTATTAAACATATTAGATGATTGCTATATCCTTTACAGAAACATTTTTGTCACTTTGATGTTGCAAAACCCTCGAGAAAACCTTTTACTTTATGGAACTAATAGTATTTTAAATTATTTTCTTGATTCATGGCCTCAATTGAATTCACAATAACTAGGATCATTAAAATCTTTCTGCTTTCCGATTCATTTTTAATTGAAAAATTATTTAATATTTTTGTTTTAAAGTGTAAATGAATAGAGGGCTATTTCCATATCAGTTTCAATATAAATGAAAGAGCACAAATTATTCATACTTCTTTGTATTTGAAAAGTAAATTAAAAAAACAAAATCTAAGATATAATCTACACGTTATTAGCTATCTCAGGCTTGAGATTAAAAAAAAAAGTCTTCACAAACCAAATAATGTGAAAAAAAAAAAATCTGCATGTTAAAAGAAAATCAAAAGCAAAAATATAAAGAAAACAACAAGAAAGGGAGAATTCCCAATGTGATTCAATTAGGCAGAAAAAACATCATTCTGGTGTCACAGGATTAGAATTGTAGAGGAAGATAAGACTTGTTTATTGTATATATGACGATTGACAGCAGCACCATTTATTTTCTGTAGCCTGGGAAATTAAAAGCTTACCTGCAATTGATTCAGTAAATTGTTGTTATTATTAAATTATTTTTCCTAAATATAACCTAATTAATATTGGCATCAGCAGTTTATGTTTGCCACTGGGATGTATAGTTCCCCAACCTCACACACAAATTTGTATATTGAAAACTAAATTGTAATGCTAAATGAGCTGAAGTAAGAGGCCTTATAACCTGCATAAACACGTACATGTTTTAATGCATTGATTGGGTTTATATTGTGTTTCATTGGATTTGTAATGTTTTTTCCCTGTTCCCCTTTAACTGTATCACGTGGTTTGTCCCTGCTTGGCCGCGCCCATCCCCCACACTGGAATGTAACCCAACTCTGTTCCACTCCCACCGTATCCCTGATGGGGCAGTGGCTTGTCCCTGCCTCTGGGCCCATCCCCCGGGGAAAAAGCCCTGGGACAAGGGGGCTCACTCTCTCGGGCACCGGTGAACCACCGGGAAAGAGCTCCAGCCAGGCAGGGCAGGACTGCAGAATAAAGCCAATATTCCCCCAGTGAGAGAGCAGGCTCTTTCCTTTTGCCATCGGTGGTCGTCTGGTCTCATAAAGAAACACCTCACATACATATCATACATGTAAGATTATTTGCTATAGCATGCCTGCATGAGGACTCACATGCATACCCTTTGTATGAGTTTTCCTTTGAGTGCTTAGCTGGAAAGCCATATTGTTGTTAAATGCAGCTGTACAAATGTGTAATTTTTTTCATACTGTTTCTAGTACTTTTGGTATTATACTGTATCAAAAAAAAAAAAAATTCTGTTTCTGATTCATAATTGTTTCATACAGATGCAACCCGATGACATATCAGAGGATGGCATCTGAAGATTAATTTGTCACTGAATTCAACACATCTCTTCCCTCCTAGCTCTGATATACATATATATGTATATTTTTTGTAATTTATGTCCATCTTCTTCCCTTGGGAAGAAGGCCTCTTTTCATTCCCAGGTGAAAAGCGGGATATCTTAGACATTCAGCTATCACTGTCAACTACCTGAAAAAATGAATATTTTGCTACAGTTGCCAGGATTCTTATAAAGAGGATTTCCTATTATTGACAATGGTTTTCCCCTTTTGGTACACTCCTGCTGGAAGCTTTTACTTGCTAATCCCCAAAGCTGGGAGAGTGGGGGAAATATATTAAGGGAACATACTATTGTTTTCAATCTATAATCTTTCCTCTTATCACAAAACATTTTCCTGTAACTTTTTATTTCCACTGATATCCTCTGGCCTTTCCTTTGCATCATTGTATTGTTCTGTCAACCCCTCAATAAGTATACTAACAAAACTCACATCTGTAGCAGCTTTATTATTCTTGCTGGCTTTCTGCAAGATAAATGCTATTACCTATTTCAAGCTTTCAAAATCAGCTAAAAGAAAGAAATAAGAGTTCTTTACTGGAATACCAAGCTCTGAGCACAGGTCCTCATTTTAATTACTGAATACTAACCAAGAGAAACTACAGACCTCAATAGAAGCAGCTTACTCTCTAAAATGAGTAGCAGCTTCCCAGCTGAGGAACAGAGCAGAGCCCATGCAGATGCAACAGAATATTTCCGTTTATGTTGTCAGACATAAAAAATTCTGAGTTTTTCCTAGAACTCGGAATGTGATAGATAACTTTCATGAATCCTTAATCTATGGCAAAATGAAGATTGCAGAGTATAAAATTGCATATCAGAAACTGAAAAGACTGACAGAAAAGTAATTTGTAAACTGAGTTTCAGAGTCACAGTAGGAAGAAATTAACCAGTGGTGACCCTTTTGAGTTATAGCCTACAGACTAGAGGGCTGTCTTAACAAAATCAAGGCCTTTCCCAGGGTGATTCCAACTCCAGGTGTCTCTGAAAATCTGTGTCAACTTGTAAATGAATGAGTCTAGTCAATGCAGTCAGCATATTCCACTAATCAGCCACCGGATCAGGACTGGTTGCCTAAGACCAAGTTCCAGCTGAGACACTGCATGGGTCATAGTCTTCTGGAATGGCAGTTGATGGTCCAGTAGGACATCCTAGCATGTTTCAAGTGACTTCAAATTCCACACTCACAAGGATGGATTCAGGCATTAGAGGAGTATTTTTGGGGGAATTAAATTGCTTCCCAAGTTATATGGACTGTACTAAAATGTGTGATGATTACAATGAGGTTTAGCCATCACAAAGAAGTTTCAGACAGCTGGAAATGTATCTATGGGTAAATAAATCTTGAACTGAATCAAAACTGGATGTAATACACCTGCCTAAAAACAAACTTGTAGTGCCATTTCAGTGTCCTGTATAGCTTCCTGTTGCCAATTCAGAGAGAAATTTATCTGATTAAGATCTGTGTCACTTCTCTTATTGTCTCATGGCTCTTAGACACCTTTCAGTGTATTGAAGGATACTAGATATTTAGGAAACAAGTGCCAGCATATCTCTATATCTTTAACCTCTTATGTAAAGAAAAAAGAAAAAGAAAATAAAAGAAAAGTAGGTATAGGTTACTCCAGAGCAACCACTGGTAACAAACATATAAATAAGAATATACAAAATAGTGTAAAATGATAATAGTTTGAGTACCACTATGTAAATCATCCTAGTAGTTCCAGGAGATGCTCTAGGATTTGCAAAGTTACTGATACACTACTTGCTCTCAGATAAAAGATTTTGCACTGCGATCATAATATTTAAATAGTAAATATAAGTTTTAAACATTACAGAATAAACAAATCTGATATTAACAATATTTCCTTCGAAGATTTTTAATTGCAGCTAGTAACAATGAAAGACATTATATGGTTAGTATAGATCTAGATACATTATTTCATTTAGAATTTTCACTGTTCTGAGAGTTTTGTGTTTAAAGTTCTTGCAAACTGTTAGGATTACAATCAGTAATGTATTAAAGCACAAATAAAAGGCAGCATTACAACATCCTAAAGAGTAGAGACAATACTGTTAGTAGATAAATTTTGCATGTTCATTGATACTCTGCATCTGTTGATTTTCTAAAAGTTAATTAAAATGCTTTGGAGCTATTATGCTGTTTTAGGCAGATTTAGTGATTTCAGAAAATGTCATTTATTTAGTGAGAACCATGCTTGCTTGAAAATTCATTTCACAAAGCTGCAAGGACACAGTTTCTGCATGCAAATTAATCTCTCAAGAAACATGCCTCAAACTAGTTTGACCTATAGTGAACAACAGGCAAGGTTTTACCTTTACCTACAATAAAAGTTATTGTAACAAGGCAGATTCCAATGATGAATTCAATATGGCTTAAGGAAAGAATAAAGCAAACAAAAAAGGACATTTATTCATCTTTACCCAGAAGCCTGTATGTTCCAGACAATGGGAAATTCAATTATGCTGTGAAACACTTCCTACTCTCAAAAAACAGAAAGAAAAAGAAAAAAAAAAAAAAAAAAAAAGGAAAAGCCAAAACCCTTACACTAAAAAACAAAACAAACAAACAAAACAAAGACAAAACCAAAAACAACCCTGAAGCAGGTTAAAAGAAACCCAAACAAAAAGTAAAACATATACATTCATCCAACAAATTGTAGCTTATGTTTTCAGGAAGAACATTTATATGATCATAGTTTCCTTCATGTAGTATTTTAATCTTAAGGGGACTACAACAACAATAACTAATTAATCTTCTAAGCAATCTTAGGAATTAGAAATTGATTTCTCCATTCCACTTGTACAAGAAGAAGACTTGGAATCGAGTAGCTTAATTTGCTGAAACTGCAGCAACTTACACAAGGATTAATTTGGCCAGAAAAGATGAAAAGGCAGACTGTCAAATGGTTGCAGGAACTATGACACACAAGACTACAGTATGTAAGAAATAAGTACGTTGTTCTGAAAGGGCATTTCAAAATACAGAATTAGAAACCTGTAGAGAAAAGTTGGAATGACATTCACAAAATTTAGAATATAAAGTGAGAACATGCAAATTGCAAATAATAACCAAGTAGATAGGACAAAGGAAATGTCTAACTCTATCCCTGCTGGGGGCAGGTTCCCCATTTTTGAAAACAGCCTCTGGGTTACAGAATGTATCTAAGTAAATTTTAATCTTAAGAGATTTGGACTGATGGCAAGCACTGTGCTCTAATGCAAGCCTAAATAAGAATAAAATTTAGTTTCTTCATCTTAATTGATATTCAACACTCTGCAAACAGAAATGCCAAGTTCATAGGAGTTGAAATTGAATAATAGACATTCTGATAATGCAGTACACCAATGAGGATAATTTTTTTTTGGATGTCAGGTTAGCTTAGATAGCTCCTACAAATCTGAAATTGTGGGACTTGAAATGGTCTACTTGAAGAGCTCTGATTACAAATTTTATGTGTACAAGCGGACTGAAGAAAAAACCCTGTAACTTATGTGTGTCTGATTTTCAGCTTACTGAATTGCCTTTGGCTAAGATAGTTGCTCAGTATCTGCCACACAGGGTGAGATTTAGTTACAAATAAAAATAACTTATTTTAAAAGTCTACATATAAATACCTATACATGTGCTAGATTTCCAGGTCTAAGGAATAATGGCTGCTTAACAAGTCAACAACCTCTCCCCCAAAATTAGCTCACGCTAAAATCAACATCTATAGTTTCATTTAGCTCTTGAAAGACATCTATTCCCAAATAGAACTTGGTAGGACAGTTAAGGCATTAGTACGCTCCTAGTAGGAGTGACACGGAGCCTATGTGAGAATATAGAAGATCAAGTATACACCTTTAAGACAGCTGGGAGACCAGAGGTCACTTCAAACACTATTAGTATGCCCACATGATCCAGTATCTGGTGATTAGTCAGAATTTGTTGTTGTTGTTGTTGTTGTTGCTATTGACTATCTTGATTTGATTTTCCTGTGTGTAACAGAAGCTTATTCACCTAGAATGACATCAAAATCTGTTGGCAAATATTTATTTTTAGGTTATAAAAATCCACCCTTACGTACACATTCACTTAAAAACTGTAAGTGTTGAAGGAAATTTTGGGGGAAATATGCTTAACAACAAAGCATTATTTCTATGCATAGAGTTTGGCACCTGTAACACCTTACAGATTCAAACATCAGCTTTACCAAAAGACCAGTAGCAAGTTGTTGCTGGGAAAAACTGCTGAGCAGTTCAATTTAAACTCACTTTATGGAGTTTAAATCCAATCAGGACGGATTCATCCATTTATTAACAGCATTTAATTAACTGGCAGTCAATTAACTATATATTGAGAATCCATAGCAGTAATACAGCAGAAAATCAGCAATACACTCAGTTACAAAATGCTAACAAAGATCTATTTTTTTGCTAAACTAAATGATATATCTAATCCCAGAAAATCACAGTCACACACACGCACATTTATATGCAATCCCGCGCAGCGCGGCTTTCATGTATCCCCCATCCGAGTGTGTCTGTGTAGGTTTCCCAAGCGCAAACTCCCCCGTGGAGATGCGGGTGCGCCAGCTGAGTGCGTACACTTGCCACTGCTCATGCCCAGCTAAAGGAAAAGCCATGGGCAGAAGAAATATACAGCCCCACTTGCATCCTGGGAAGTTGTGCACCCCCGCTGCTCCTGCACTCTGGACACTGGCTGGGTGAAGGCTGTCCCTCAGTCCAACTGGGAGGTGCCGAGCCTGGCCCAGGCAGGAATTCAAGTGCCATAGGGCTGGACACACCTGACAGTGTCCAATCATGGTCACTGCTCCTAATCCCGCTTCAAGGCTTCTTTCCTATGTTTTAAAAAAATTCAGGTTTGCTTTTAGTTTCACTAAATTTTAGTGTCTTCCTGTAATTCCCTGGTTTGACCTTGACTGTCTGCCAAGCTCGCAGCCAGCCTTCTTATCTCTTTTCATCAGCTGGACGAGGGGATAAAATAGGGTGGAAAAACTCCTGGATTGAGATGAAACAGGGAGATGATTTACCAATTTACAGTAATGGACATAACAGACTGATTTTGAGGGGAAAAAAAAAAAAAAAAAAAAAAAAAAAAGTAGACTTGGATGTTGAGAAGCAAAGACAATATTAAACAAATATCTTCTTCCATTTCTTCCATCCTCCCTTTTTCAAGGCTCAAATTAACTCCTCCATTCCTGATTCTTCATTATTTCCTACTCCCCAAGCAGTGCAGAGGGATGGGGGCATGAGGATGTTAAGGTTGGCCCATAAATTTGTCTTGACCTTCTTTCTTTTTGTTTAATCATGAGCTGTGCATGGGCTTCAGTTTCCTTCTCATGGCTCAGATTCTCAATGTGCTACATTGTAGATACCTGCTCAGGCACCTGAAGTACCTTCTCCCCTCTCCTTTCTCTTGGTGTTCACTGCTGTGCTCTGTAAATTCTGGTGGGTTTTGGGGTTTGTTTTTTTTTTGTTTTTTTGTGCATTTTTGTTTGTTTTGTTTTGTTTCTGTTTTTGCTTTGTTTTGTTTTGTTTTTCTCAAGCCCTTTTTCCTCTCTGGTATTTCCTGTGCTTTCTTAAGCACTGTGAGTGCTTGAACAGAGACAGCACAGGCAACAGACACAAATGCTGGTGGCCACTTCTGTGTTAAACATGACCATTTGAGGTGATCAAGTTTCTTTTTTCAGTCAAAGACAAGAGGTTTTGGGCAAACACGCTCCAGACAGTATATTGGATGTGCACACACTATTTACACCCACAACAGGTATTGTCATCCATGACGTTTTTCAAGGGTAGACTAAGCAGGCACTCTCACATTAACTCAGAGACAAAAATTGTGACAGAATGCAAGAAGGTTCAGCCTTTGCAACTTAGTGTCACTAAATTTGTACAATTTAATTTGTGTTGCTGAGATGGTAAGTATATCTAAATCCTACTTCCTACTGTTGCACTGCAAGGACAGACTGCAAGTTAAGAACATGTTTTAATATTTCCCCAGCATCTGTAAGTTAATACAATGGAAACTCAAGCTCAGGTCATTTCAGTTAGAAGTGGCAATGAATGCAGATACAAGATGAAAAAACCTTAATGTAGTGTGATTCAAAAATATATCATTCCAACATATAGAGTTAGAACAAGAAAAGTAAAAAGTACAGAAATTCACACTTATAAACTCAGTGAATCACAGAAAAAGTTTACCCCTCCAATTAAACCTATAAAGCAAGGATTTCTAATTGCATCTTTAAGCAAAATCTTATTCCTCCATCTGTTTCTTACTTATTTTTCCTAATTTTGCAAATTTTCCTCTTGAGAACAATCAGGTAATTTCAACCAGTTAGTCATCCTGATTTCTTATAAAAACTGATCTGGAAAGGACCTTGAAAAACTTTATGTTTTATCCCTCTAACCCAAGGAGATATAATTCCTGATTTATACTTGTTTAATAGATTTTTAAAGACCCATCTACTGATGGATGCCACGATATTCCTCCAAGCAGTATATGCCAGCACTTAATTATTACTACTATTGCAATTTTTTCCTAAATGTCTAACTGGAAACTTTCTTGCTGAATTTAATTTTCAGCATTTCTCCATAGATTCATAGAATGGTTTGGATTGGAAGGGACTGTAAAGATCATCTAGTTCTAACAAATCCCACACACCCCCCACACCCCCCCCACAATGGGCAGGGATGCCACCCACTTCATAAGGTTGCCCGAAGTCACATCCAACCTGGCCTTGAACCTTTCCTGGGATGGGGCATGTACAACTTCTCTAGATAACCTGTTCAGTGCCTTGACTCCCTCACAGCAAAGATTTTTTTCCTAATATCTCACCTAAACCTATCCTTTTTTCAGTCCGAATCCATTCCCCCTCACCCTGTCACTACATACTCTTGTAAAAAGTCCCTTCCCTCCTTTTTGTATGCTCCCTTCAAGTACTGAAAAGATAAAATTAGGTCACTCTGGAGCCTTCTCTCCTCCAGGCTGAATGATCCCAACTCTGTCAGTCTTTCCTCAGAGCAGAAGTTTTCTTCTAATGTCTTCTTGGGCCTTCCTTTGAACTTGCTCCAAGAGGTTCATGTCCTTGCTATGTCGGGGTCTGCAGAGCTGAACAGAGTACTCTACTGTAGACATGGTAAACAGGTGTCCTCCTCTTTGTGCCAGTTGTTTATCTTATGAAGTCTACTGTATGCCCTCACTGTGAAGGTCTTTTGACTAAAATCCTACAGCTGTTTCAGTCATGGACCTGTATGGTGACCATTTCACTGTTTTACAATAGGTTCACTTTGGGAATGCAAGACCACAGACCCTTAACATAACTTCCAATCATTTTTTAGAGGACTCTATTAAGCCAGATTTCCCCATCTTTGTCTTTATGCAAACAAGTATTCCAAACTCTACAACACTACTTAAATTCAATCTATCTTTACAAACATCCCTTCAGTTTTTAAACTGTGTTGAATTTTAGTGGTGTACTACTATTTGATGTCAGTCTATTCCAATAGCAGGTCAGAGACTAATTCTACATTTTATGACTAAATGTCAATATATAACATTTTAATCTTTCAAGCAAGGAAAGAAAACAAATTCTTTTAGAATTCCATTTTAGAATATGTCAGAAAGTAATAATTTGCCAAAATCATATACTTACTATCACATAAGACTAAGATTTTAATGATACTACTCTATTAATTCCAAATCATGTAAGTTAGAGATGAAAAATGAGTTACAGTATTTTACAGGGATAGAAAGCCCATGAAAAATATATAAATGTAATGCTAAAGTGAAAACCACTGACTATGTAGTTTTTTTTTACCAATAATCTTGTTTTAGTTTACTTTAACTTTGAAAAAGAAACAAAAGAAGAAGAGTATGGCAAGGTCTTTTGTCCAAAACTTAAAAAAAAGCCCAAACCCTATCAATGATGTCAGAAAAGCTTCAGCTGCAGTTTCTCTTCAACTATGCACTTTTATTTGATATAATGCAGATATAAGTCTTCTGTATCCAATAGAACTTAACTTGTATTAGTTATGAAAGCAATTACTTGTACTACTGGAAGAGCTCATTAAACATTTTTTCCTCCTTTTTGTTTTTTTCAAACTACAGAATTGAGTGCTGTACCACTGGAACAATTAAGCCATTGGTGAATTATATGTGTTTATCTGAAACCTTGTTGTACAGACAGATATAGCAGCTCATTCTCTCATTTTTCTTTTCTGTCCATGCAATTACCTCCTACATCTGGTTAAGCAATGACTTGATTAACTTAATTAACTGAAACTTTTTAACCCATCAATACTTTCTGTATAACAGATATGACACAATATATTTGATCTGTTATTCTTACATTCATTTAAATTAAAATGTATTTATTCCTTTTCTATCTTTGCATAAGTCCTACTAGTACTATATCCACATGCCACACAGACACAGGTTTGATGACTTACAGCTTAAAAAAGTGGTGTGTGTTGTAGCAGATAAGACACAAGTCTAGTTTGCATACAGCAAATAAGAAAATATTAAGAAAATGGCATCAGATAAGGTTATAATACTTACAGTTGCACCTAAAATATCACTTGGCATGAAGAGATGATAACTTTTTTTTTTTTTTTTTTTTTTTTTTCTCCTCTCCTGGCTGCATATGAGTTCCAGGAATGGAAGACAGTTACATTAGAATGCTAATGGTATTCTTGACATGGAGGAGATCTTTGAATTGAGTACTTACATTTTAATGGTAGAGAACAGTCAGTTCTCCCCATATTGTTGTCAATAATGGAGGGAATTCATTATGTCCTGAAGTCTCAGCCTAAAATCCTTGCCTAGGAAGATCAAATCCGTGTAAAGTTTTCAGAGACACCTAGTATGACAATCAGTCTTACCTAAGGCTTAGACATCATCTGTCTGTGTTGACATATAGCATATGTATCCAGATGATGATAATATTTTATCCTTTATAACCACAAACCTTGGTCATTAAAATTTGATAGTGTTTTTAATCTGTAAAAATTGATCCAGTAATGGGCATAACTCCAAACCCTAAATTAGAATCACAGCAGTTGGAGTATGCTTTCTGCTTCCCCAGAAAATAAATTGTTTAGGTCCTACATTACGTTAGTTTTCATCAATGACATAGTGGGATTGAGTGCACTCTCAGAAAATTTGCAGAAGACATCAAGTTGAATGACATGGTAAAGTGGCATCATCCAGAGGCACCCCGATGACCTTGCAAGAGTCTGTGCAAACCCCATGAAGTTCAACAAAGGCAGGTAGAAGGTCCTGCATGTAATCCCAATCAAAAATTCAGGCTGGGCAGAGAATGGATTGAAAGTAGCCTTGAGAAGAAGAACTTGAGATGTGAGTTGAAAAGAAGCAAAATATGATTTGGCAATGTCAGTTGGCAACACAGAATTCATAACCTCAGCTTCATCAGATGTGTGGTCAGCAGGTCAGGGAGAGTGATTCTACCGCTTCACTCTGCTCTGGTGAGACCCCACTTGGAGTATTGTGTCCAGTTCTGGAGTCCTCAGTACAAGAGGACAAGAACCAAAGTGGGTCTAGAGAAGAGCCACAAAAATGATTAGAGGGCTGGAGTACCTCTCCTACAAGGAAAGTCTTAGAGGGTTGGAGCTGTTCAGACTGGAGAAGAGAAGGCTCTGGAGATATCTCATTGCAATGTTTCTCTACTTAAAGGAGTAGAGGTCTTTCCCCATTAAAAAGGTGGGGGCAAACTGTTTAGTAAGACCTGTTACAATAATAGGCATTACCATTTGACCTAGTGTGGGATTCCCCAGAAGCTACACTGTGTACATCTGCTCCACCATCATCCTCCATGGGCTGCAGAAGTCTAGGAAGATGGATAGATCTTATACAGTTACTAGATTAATTATTTTTTATTACTGGTGTAATGCTGCATGATCAAACACACTGATGGTGGTCTTAGTAACTCTCGTGGCAGTTGGGGCAAAACTAACTTAGCTTGATGCAAGACCTCTCACGTGTCCATGAATTACAAAGTGCAGCTAATATAAGTTTATTCTCTTCCTATTAACCTTATCTGATTATGAATTATCTTTCTTTAGGAAATCTATGTCATGCATAATTTATTTGACTTCAAACTCAAACTTTTCAGATCTTGTTAGAGGTTTATACACAGATACAGAGCGACCAGAGGAGTTTTCTTAGGCCTATTAACAGGGCAAATAGGTCACATGCCACAAGTTTCACATAGTACAGCTTTTACCACTGTGCATACTGGACTTTATCTATGTTTCTCATTAGAGGTTTTCCAGGAGTTTCCCATTCAGTTCAGAAGCAGGTCAGTTCAAGTGCTGAAAGAAAGGGAAAACTGATTTCTCTGTCCACAACTTGTTTCTATTGTTATAAGCATTTAATTAGTGTTTGGTACCACAGTGGTTCACTCAGTACGAGGAAGATGTCTCCAAACAATATTAAACATCTGAGCTAGTGCTTTTCAAGGCAGATGTCCCTCTATATAATTTATATATATAAAATTTTATATATAATTTATAAGACTATAAATTCTAATATAGACAGCTTTGCATGTGGTTGCAGCCAAATTACCAGATGATTGAAACAATACTCGTAACCATAATGTATTTTATTCAATATTTATTATCCTACTAGTTTAGCTTTAAAAGCAAATATTTTCTACAACTACCTGCAATTTTTTATTAGAATTACATTTAACTGTGCTAAAGGAGAGGTCTCACTAGAGTACTTCTGCTTCTAAAAAAGTTTCATTTTTTGTTTGGGTAATTTATGTTTTTTTCCATTTAACAATTGTGTTTTGAAATTTGCCCTTTGCATTCAGAGAGGCATAACTATGCTTTTACATCTCTACAATCAAACAAATATATCACTATATCAGACATAAAGTACTAATGATTTTAAGTGAGGTTACAGGAGATCTACAGGGTATGAAATAGAATATCACAATAAAATATTCTATTTTCAGCGGCTACTGAAAAGTTTGCAATTATCACAGAATCACAGAATAAATTAGGTTGGAAAAGATCTTTGAGATCATCAAGTCCATTATGAAGGTCTTTACAAAAAATCACAGCTACACAGGTAATATAGCCACATTTTTAGAATGTCTTAATATAAAAAAATCCATTCAGGTTCAAAGATAAATAAAAAGTGCAAAAATGCAACACACTGAGAGTTTGCACAAATGGAGCCTAATTTTATTTCCCACACACAGTTCCAGTCAGATTTCTACTATAAAACTTGGGAATCTAGCCGAAGAGCAAAAGGGGTGGAATGCCCTGAGTCTTTTCAGCACCTGTACGTGTTATCCACTTCAAATCACCAAAAAAACTCAGCTAATCTTTTTCTATTGGTGATTCAGAAAAGCTCTTCAAAATTCTTGTTATGATTAGGCAAATCCTTGGAGATTTATTTTTTGCAAACATATGTAAATTTCTGCCATGTTTACAGATAAAGTGACTTTGTAAAGTGGACTTCCTATAGACAAATATATCATTCTCTAAACAACACTATTTTGCTGCTGTAGTGTACTTAGACAAGTATTTTTTTTTTTTTTAAGTACACACATTTAGGAAAGAGCCAGATGACTTCTCAGAATTCCATGGAGGAGAGTAGTGACAAGTTTCTAAGAAATCTAAGGAAAAAAAAAAAAAAAAAAACCCACAAAAAAACAGAAAACACACACACACACAACCCCCCCCCAAAAAAACCCCAAAACCAAACCAAATCAAAAAACAAAAGACAAAAAACAAAACAAAAACCCAAACAAACAAACAAACAAACAAAAAACCAAAACAAAACAAACCACAAAAAACCAAAAACACACAACCAAAAAAAAAAAAAAAAAAAAAAACCCCACACCACCAACTAAGCAAATCAAATACAGATTTTACATGGAATAAAATTGAGGTGTGTAGACCTAGGAATCAGATTTGGGTTGTCCAGATTCCAGTCAGGGCAGGGTTAATTTCTGCAGTAGCTGTCAGGGGACATGGCTGTGACACAGAGGTTATAAAATAACCTCACATCATTACCAGGGAAAAGGGAAAGGGCTCTCTCCTGGGGAGAAGGGGTTCATTCTGGTTGAGAAAATGTGATGGAGGGAGCCTTCTGGTATTGTCTGTTATTTGCGGATGGGGGGAGGGCAGGATGTGCACAGGAATTGGTTCTGCCTTATACCCTCTGTCATTGGTATTGTTGCTATTGCTGTTTATTTTATCTCATTGCAATTTCCAGGAAATTACTCTTAACTCAACTCGTGATCTTTGTCTTTTGTGCTTTCAATTGTAGCACGGAAGAGGAGCAGTGCACAGTTTTAGTGGGAGCATTAAATTGGAAAATATAATTTCTAAACTATGACAGGGTTTTATGGTACTGTTCCTCTTAATGTATTTTAATGTGAACTATTGTTTCTTTTTCTTAAGAATAATGCAGAATACTGTAGATTTAACTAGGGCATTCATACTTTAAAAGCACAGACCAGAACACGGTGAAGTCATTTTCTGGAAGAATTCTTTCAGCTAATCACAAAATATGACTTAGTAAACTTAATCAGAAATAAATGGGTTTAAATTCATGACCCAAAACATGTACAAGTCATCCTCTTACTACCCATCTCTACCAAACACAGGTGCAAATTGGTGCTGACAATATCAGATGGTCACTGACTAAGAAGATTGACTAAGAAGAATATAGTGGAGCAAAACTGAGGTATTTGTGACCAGGTATTTAAACTCTGGTAAAATGCTCCCCACTCAAAAATAAAGACTGTAAACTGTAGTGAGATTATTGCAAATAAATCCTCACAGAAATTACTAATATAATTTATCAATACTTTTGTATCCATGAAAAATATACTTCAGCTTCACTGTTGAGATACAACGTTATTGTTTACTGTGCATTGTAATTAAATCAAATGCAGTAGTGGTCTGTCCATGTTCCCAAAGAAAATGTAATGAAAGCCAGTTCAAACTATGCTTTTTAGCCACAGTAATTTTTGTCATGGTCATTGATCTCAACTTATCCTTAAGTAAAAACTAGCAAGAGCAAATCCCCAGGTTGTTACTGGAGAGTTGTCTTAACAAATCACATTATGTGAGCTACAAAAATATTCATTCTTGTTATACACTTACATTCCAATTGCACCAGTTTTGCACAGTTTTTAAGTTGAATGAAATCTGGTATTTATAGATAGTCTGTTAATTTAGTGTGCAATGAAAATTCCTCCAATTTATAAACAAATTTTATTTTTCTGAGAGGCTGGAAACCTAAGATTATTTTTAGATTTTCAACTTCAGATGCTGAAGCCTGAAGTTTGATGCAGCATTGCAGTTGGTAACCCAATATCCTTATTTGCACATTTGTCATATATTTCAAGTGCTTTGAGTGAAACAAAGTGTCTAACACAACAATAGCTCTCCAATGCATGAAATAATCATATAAGTCACACCCAAAGGCAGATCAGTACCAGAGATAATGTATAACAAAAATCAGGAACAAAAAATCAACTTAGGGCATCACAGAATTTACAAAAAATTTAATTCAATATGAACCAGCTCCTTTGTCAACAAACTAGATAATATTATTGTATGGCAACACAAAATTTTGTGAAGTATGATTCTACTATTTCCAGTTTGAATGGCATGGCTAGATATAACATAAATATTAAGTAGAAATAAGATACTGGTACTGACTCTCTGTATGACATAGTGAATCTCTTGGAAAGAGATCTGTGAGCAATAAAAATAAAAATTTAAGATTTTTACTATTAGTTTTGCCAAGAGATGGAGGCAGTTGCAATCTTCTAAGATCATATTTTCCTGCTGAACAGGTTCTTCTTAACATAAAAGACCATACTATAGCCAGTTGCGTTCCAGTTTCAAAAGTAATTCTGGACTGGAAATTTGTAAATTTTATACAGCTATTTAAAATTACTCAGGAGGTCATGCAAGATTATCATTACAGCTTTCTCTGACAGTAAAACTTGCCATCCAGTGTATGAATTAGCAGAAGACATATCTAGAAAAATTAAACTGAAGTTCCGTTTTCAGCTGCTTTCACAGGCTTCAGGAAGATAAATTACTTCATGTACTCAGGGCTAAGCTTATATAACTAACATGTCCTAAGTGATAAGAATGGTATATTCACACAGTCTGGTAAATGAACCTGCTTTGCATCAATGCAAGAATAGAGGGGTTTAATTTTGTCTTGGTAATTTAAAAGCAAGATTAGTTGGAGTAACAGCTAAAATTCTCAAACAGGCTTTTCTTGTTAACCAAAGGCAGGAATAGTGAAACTGTTTATCAGCTATATTACCTATAACTGAAAAATGGCAATCATTCTGTGCTACTTTGGATGAATTTTTAGAAGACTGTGAACATAAAGGTGGTATTAAATGACTTCTAGATGTTGATGAATTATGCCTATGATCACAGTAAGGAACCTGATTTATTTGGAGAATCTGAATTAAATTTTCAACATTACATTTGATACCTGCTCAATATTTTATGTTATCAATTGTAGACTATTGCTAGACTTCAGTCATCCTTATCTTGTACAGACTGTAAACAGCTCATTCAGATTTTCATTGCACCAGATCACTACAGAAACCTATTTATTTGTCTGTGAACATACATAAACTCAATTTTCTCATGCTTTCACTAGAAGAGCGTTGCTAACACATTGTACCAAGATGCAATATTATTTACCATCTTTCCACTTTTTGAATGGGGACACAGATTTTAAGTTCTCAGACAAAATTTCAAATAATTGCATAAAAGAGCTACAACGTAACTACTATAAGGAACAGCAATTTTCTTTCACAGTAGGTTGGTTCTTAGGTGACAACATGGGTCCTCTAGATCTTTTTAGTAGACTGAGGAAAGATTGGCCCCTTGGTAGTCAAAATTACTGTTCTGCTGCATAAACTTGGGTATGTATTTGAATATGTCTTGACAAAAACTCTAGTTATAAACTCTCACAGGTTATTTAGAGAATTAAATTAATATAAAAAATTTCCATTTATATCTGTTCATCCATCAGTTTGGAGGACATTATATGCAAGAGAAGACACACAGGTTTGTTGTACAGATTAGCCACACCATCTGTTTATATTTAACAGAAGATCACATTTTTATTTTTATAATTAATTTTACTGATGTTTTTAGTATTTTTTTAAATTAATCATCTATATTACTCAAAGGCAGTGTGGCAGACATCTTATAGGTCCGACAAGTATCAGACTCTCTTTACAGTATATCTTTTTTAAAATGCCATATTAATAGACAAATGGGCATAGACTCAGTCTCCTAGACAATTTTCTTCCATCATATTATTTGCCTCAACATGCACTGTTAAATTCCTTAAACATTTGACAGTAAGTAGCAAGGTAACTGCCATCTGGCTCACAGGCTACAACAAGGGACTTACCTGATATAGCAAATATTCGAAAACACTAACTAAATGGAGAAATAATAATGAAAGAACCCTCTTTCTGAGCTATTCAGAGAATTAACCTAAGTTTCACTAAATACCTTAGGAAAGACAGACTTACATATGGCTAAGAAACACTCTTAGGAAATCTTTAACCTAGTTAATTATATTGAAAGCTGAATTAAAAAGAAATCTATTATATTTTAAAGACATTTTAATAGATACTAAAATAGGCAGAAAGCACAAATATTGCCCTGGTTTGGAAGTCATGTGGATTCACTGTATTAACTGGAGTTCTCTATGTCATATACCATAATATTGTCTAGAATTACGAGTTTTAGTAAATTTATGCCTGATTTTACTGACCTTGAACTTAATGTGTCAGTCACAGTAAGTAAAGTTCATGCAAAATTTGAGAAGGAGTTAGAGCTTTGACCTGGGTCCCACTGAGGCACTGCTGTATTTTCACAGTTTCATTTAGGCATTTTTATCTTCCTCTGAGCTTACAAAAAGGATAGAACTTAGGCACAAAACTTAGAGTTAATGACAATTGTGACAACATTTTTCAAAATGGTAGGTGTCAGCATCTGCAGATCTGATTTGTATCCACCTCTGCTAAGACATTGTGTTTTGGAATCATAGAATCATTTTGGTTCAAAAAGACCTCCAAGATGATTGAGTCCAACCTTTGATCATCCCTTTGACAAATAGTCCATAACATTAAGTACCATATGCAGTTATTTCTCCAACACCTCCCAGGAATGGTGACTTCATCACCTCCCTGTCCCAATCCTTAGCAATCCTTTCCACAAATAAATTCTTCCTGATGTTCAACCTGAACCTCTCCTGGTGCATCCTGAGGACATATCCTCTTGTCCTGTCACTGTCTGCCTGGGAGAAAAGGCCAACTATCACCTTGCTACACTCTCCTTTCAGGTAGTTATAGAGAGTGATAAGGTCCTCCTGAGTCCTTTTTTCCTCAGGCTAAACAACTCCAGCCACTTCTCATAGGACTTACTCTCCAGACTCTTCACCAGCTCCATTGTCCTTCCATAGATTCACTCCAGCCCCTCAATGTCCTTCTTGTATCAAGGAGCCCAGAACTGGACACAGGATTTGAGGTGTGGCATCACCAGTGCCTAGTACAGGGGGACAATCGCTGCCCTGGTCCTGCTGGCCACACTGTGGTTTATGCAGCCCAGGCCATTGGCCTTCTTGGCCACCTGGGCACACTCTGGCTCATGTTCAGCTGCTGTTGCCCAGCACCACTAGACCCTTTTCTGCTGGGCAGCTTTTCAGTCACTTGCCCTCAGACCGTATCACTGCACAAGGTTTTTGGGATCCAAGTGGATGAAGTATCACTCTAACATGTGTAAAAATACTAGGAACTTTTACTTGAAGTATAACAGCTACTGGGTGGTACTGAATATATTGTTAATTTGTTTCTCAATAGCAGTTTATTTCACATGATGTACTAGTTTAAAGCTTTAATCAGTAGCTGACAAATTTTAGTTTGCTTCCTCTTGGTGAAAAGCGAATACAAAAAAACCAGGATTCTTCAATAAAGGATTTTTAAAAATAAAACCAGATATAATTCTTGATATTATTTTGGTTTATGTTGATTAAAATAATGAAATACTTAAACATTAAAGTCAATGCAAACTAGATTAGGTTAAGTATAGAGGCAGAGAATTTAAGATTAAGGTTATATAAATTCAAGTATTTCTGTGTCTGCTAAATCTGACAAACCTGCATAAAATTTTATCATTCAGTTTTTAATCTCTGACATTTAGTTTTACAAGATATTGGAAAATAATTTATGGAACAGCCTTTAGGCCCAGCAGTATCATACATACCCACAATAAATAAGACTCATTCTGGCTCAATTTCAACCATTTTCTAGGTTGAGACATAGGGGGATTTTTTAATTAAACATTTCTAGCAGCTACAAAAAAAGAGTAAATTACCACCGGATAAGATTCAATCCACAATTGTAAACTCTATATATTTCCAGCAAAGTACATCAGGGATGTAAATTTAAAATATTTTCCTCAAATAACATTTAAAAATTTCTTAGCTCAACAGTATAGAGGAGTAAGAGCTTACTTCCTGCTGATGTAGGAACAGAGTCCACAGTGTTTCAGAACTGTTCAAATATTGATCCAAGATAAATTTGTCATTCCAAATATGAAAGGTTGATATATTTTGATAAATACAAGACATTTCTTTTTCTAAACAAAATACAAAAATCTGAGAATTCTGATTGTTTTATTAAAAATTTTTACTTGGATGGACTTTCACCTTAAAAATAAGAAAGATCTTGTTCTCCATTTTTAAGTTATTGTTTATCTATTTGGGTAAATATAACAACAACAAAAAAGTTATTAATTCTTCTATTTCTTTCCCTCTTATAATTTTCCACTTCTTCTCATTCTTCTTCTCTTATCATGATCACCCTTTTGCACTTCCTTTTTTAATTAAAAGACTTTGTTAAATATGATAGTTTTCAAAATATTTCTAATTTATTTTAAAAAAGAATATTTTCTTTAACATCCTAATCCCCAAAATGTTTCTAAAATAAGAAACCCTTTTATTGAAATTCCTATACAAAATCCCGGTTTTATAAATTTCCATTAGCACTAAGTAAGTCTTCCACTTGAAGAAGTGTTTTTCCAGATTAAATTCTGGAATTCAAAGAGTTAATTTGAAGTTGTCAGTCTTGTAAACTTTTTAGAATATATGCAGAACTTTAGAAGTAGGTCAGATATATAAATCTTTTCCATCATTCTCCATCCAATTATAATATTTAGGAATAGCTGTCGGGACTCTAGAGCTTCAGATTATTATTGATTATTTGTCAGATTATGTTAATATGCTCAGTATTATGGCAGATAAATATTGGTACAGCCAGATAATACTTGACAGCATATGTGTATATACTGTTTAAGATATAAATGTCAATGAATCCATTCTGGTGATTGAGAGGAAAGCACACAGATCATTAAGATACACCTTTCCCTAATGGTCGCAGGACCAGAAAATAGAAAACATGATCAAATTTTCTTATTGACGCTTATTTGAAGCAAAAAATATCTACCATAGTTTAAAGATGTTTAAAGCACAATATTTAAGAGGCAGAGTGAGTGAACAGGTCTAAGTTTCCATAAATATGTTTATATTGTAGTGTGGTTAACCAAAATTACTAGATAGTGCCTTTGCAAAAATGATCCAAAATTATTACTCTATGTTTATTTTTTTAGATCTAGATGTAGACTATTAGATCTACAGTGTCTAGATCTATAACATTATTTTAATATTCAACTTTATTTTTGTCTTTGTTGTTTTAAGTGCTTAGGTTCTATACTCAGTAAAATGAGAAAATACCGGGGAATGTGATTTTCAAAAACTAGGAGACTCACAATCTTATTCTGCTAGAAGTAAGCAGAAGTCTTAAATATTTTGTTTCTTACAGAGAAATTTACTATACTATGCATCAAATCCAGGTGAAGTCTTTCTCAAATAATTAAGGAGCTAATGTCTATCCTGCCAAGGTAATTGAAATTAAGAGTGTTTCCCTTGAGCTATGTAAGTTTATGGTGCTGTGTTGTCTTTAGGACAGCCACAGTTTAATGCAACAATCCATCTTAGATGATTACATTCCTTACGGTGCAGAGGAGTTTAAAAGACAGGAAAATTGAGCTTGACCTGAACTTAATGCACAGACATGAAGTATGCCCAACTGGTACAGCCAGTTTCTCCTCAACTTGACCTGAATGGCTTCAGTGTTGAAAGTCTAAGACTTGGGAAATAAAGGCAAAAACCTGAGCTGTAATCAAGCCTTTTTACTTATGAGCTGTGCGTTAACTTAATCCAGCTCCACTTTTGTCAGGAAAAAAAAGGTATTAAACATTTATCATACTAATCAAATAGGCTTCATCTGCCAACAGGGAAGGAAAATTAAGCAGCAGTATTTGAAAAGAAAATACCAAGAATACTCATCAGAACTTCCTCACATACTCATTAGAATTCCTGTAAGATAGTACAGAGTTAAAAATGAAACAAGATTAATGAAGATGCAGTTCACCGATACTCTTTTAATAAAAAAAAAAAAAAAAAAAGTTAAAAGATAATTTAATGAAAACAATGGTTAAAATATTACAAAAGTATTCCTCAGGTTGCACACGACTGAAAAATAAATGCAGATAACTATTCAGCAATCAGCTCTAGTTGGTGATCCAGTCCCTGTTTTATGGTGTATGTGCACAGTATTCATTAATTAGAGCTATTGAGCAAACTGTAACTCCCTTGGAAAACGACATATTGATTTTCTTAACCTATGGAATATAATCAGCAGATTGCTTGTGAATGGAAACACTGATGAAGCATAGCATATAGGAAATTGTCTCTGGAGTTTTGACCCACTGTTTTTCACCAGATAAAAATATTATAGCTTGCTTCTTCCTCTTCAGGGGTCAGCCTTTTCAATAGAATTAATTTATAAATGGATCATTGTTCAGGTATGCTACCTTGTGCACAAAGAAAGAAATTAATATTGTTACATATTTATGATGTGGTCAGACCATAAGATTTAGCAAAAGAACACCCCAAATGATGGATATGGAAGACATCAAACACAGAAGTAAATGAAAGCAGGTGTTTTCATGAAGAGTCAACCTCAAACCTTGAATACAGCTCATTCCAACATGTAGGCCGGTGGGAACAAAATTGGCATTAATCTGAGTGGGTAAAATATGTGCATATAATGGGATTTATAATTATTAAATAAAATGTAATTTTAAACATGTAATGGAATTTAAATTATTATATATATTTAACTTTATTAAGAAGTAAGCTGGTAGCTATAGTAGTTTTGGACTTGAACTAAAATATTCATAGACGGGCATGTAGCTACTTCAATATGAGATGAAGCTTTGAAGTGGTTTTCAATGAAAATGTTAGTGAAACTGAGACTACAAGAAGTGCCTCTAGAATATCTAAATATTCTAAATTAATGGACACATTAACAAGACCACCAAACAGTGACATCAGTATCAGAATTATTAAAACAAAATTAAAACATTCATTACAAAGTAAAAGCAATACACATATAAAAAAGTCCTTTGCTTTACTTCAATCTCTTCTTTATCTTTCTTCCCAGTAAAGTTTCTTAAAAAAATGAGACAAGTAGAGGCATATATCTATCTCAACTTGACAATTATAATTCAGTTGACTATTATACTGAATAACTACATATAAATATCAGTGACAATAAGAAGCATTATATTGTTTTCCAGAAATTTCTACCCAACAAGAAGTGCATAGTTTGACTTTATTTACTTATTTATTTAAAAAGCTAGCATTACAAACCCAGATTACCTCAAAGGAAAAGAAAAATACAAATGTGAAAAAAACCCAGCTCATTATGGATATTTGTCTATATTTATCTAAGACTTACAGGCTATTATAAAGGATAATGCAACCTTATGCAAATTTAACAGTTACATTGTGATTGATATGTACCCTCAGCAGAATATGCTTTTGGGTTTTTTTTAAATGAGATTAAAACTACAGGTATATTATGGTCATTGAATCAACTAATGATTCAGGGAACTCCCCCAACCAGGTGTATATTCATACCAAAACAATCTTACTGGGCTAGCATTTATACCCATGACACTGTTTTCCCACAGATTTCCCTACCACAACCAACCATTTTTTCAGAAATGTCCAGTGAAAAGAACCCTAACAATAGGTAATAAGACCAATGGCACAAACAATAAGCAGTATAGTCTCTTCTCTATTGATTTTGCTGTCCTCATGTAATCAATATGAATAGATCCAATTACTGAAGTTATAGTGTAATTAAAACATATGTGTTGCTCTGTGTGAGTGGGATTGTTTAGGAGTCAAGCTCTCGAGCTGTCTTCACCAGAAACTTAAATTGACAAAAATTTGGTCTTGAAACATTTTTTTACAAGTCTTTCCTATTTCTCTGCTCATTACTAGGCAAAAGGAAAAAAGAAAAAAAAAAAAAGAAAAAAAAAAAAAAAAAAAACAAAATAACAAAGACATGTCACTTCACTTCCACATGTGAAGAGTGTGAGTCTCACCTGACAAAATACTTATAGAGATGCATATTATTTTCATAAAACAAGCAAGGGTATGTTGCTCCCTTGAAATAAGCAAAAATTCCTCTTGTGCTAAAATTTTCAACTGAGGACCTCAAAACAAATCATGAACAGAAATTTATTCTGGTTCTGCTTTTGACATTTTGACAGACAATGTCTGTTGCAAGGACATAAAGCAGAGGAAAATGCTTCTCTTTCTGCAGTGGGTTAAGCTTAAGCAATCTGTGCAAGCAGAGTCACTTGGATAGTACAGGTATCTGGGTACTTGAAGGGAGCTGTTTAGAGCTGACTAAGTTTCAAGATACTGTAATACTGGGAAATACTAGGATACCAAAAGGCTTAAATTGTCATCCTCAAAGAACATTATAGTTCTGCATTTGATGAAGAAAAGATTCAGAAGATCAGATTCAGCAAATTTTTTAGATTTTTGTCATACTGAGAAGAGGCCTTAAATATCAGACCCCTTTGGGCATATCAAAACCCACATTTGAAATAAATTAGCTATTTTATAATTATTAATATTTTCTCTTTGAAAGGTATATAGATCCAATTCATAGTTCTGAGATCTAAAGATGGTTTCTCCATGACTGAGATTCAAAAACTACAAAATTGTGAGCATTTTCTTGAAGCATTACACATTTAATATTCATAAAGAGAAAACTTCAGACTGTAGGAGGTGCCACACTGACAGCTCTCAAGTATCACATTCTCCAATTAAAAATAAAAGCCAGTAGTGGTACATCTGAAAGTTATTCAAAGAACAACTTCCCTACATATTTTTGTTTCCGTGACCCATTTTATGAGAAGACAATGACACCATGTGAAGTAGATCTTTAGTATTTCTGTCATGCTGAACATTGTAATTGGAAAAATATGGCTCAGCTTTTCCCAAGGAAGATGCAAGTACAACCTTAATGAGTTTCTCTAATACTGCAACTTGCTTAAATAAAATAAGAATACAATTACGCTTACTCAAATGTAAGACAAAATCAGAATGCCATTTACTATTGTTCAGCGCACTGAAGCGTGAAATATATGCTTTTATGTTTTTCCAAAAAAAAAAAAAAAAAAACCAAAAAACCATGCACTTTTAACTTTGAAGGCATTGGATAAAGTAATACAGCAAAGAAAAGAAAAGATAAATAGATAAAAATAGCTACAGTCTGAGACTTACATGCATAATATAATACATGAATACACATGAACAAGTGAAAAAAACCAATAAATTTGCAATGCCAAGGGAAATAAAACAGGACAGAAATACTAAGCAAATTATTGAGTCAGCTAAACTTCTGATACTGCCTGAATGTGGTATTATCAACCCCTTCAAACAGAATGATCTACAATTGAGTAGAGACAATCCAATCCTTCCATCCTGTCCTTATGTTTATCAGCATGTACTCAGATTGTTAAGAATGCTTCAGCACCTGTGGTCAAGAGGAGGCTCACATTCTCAGAACTAAATGGTGCTGTAGTCATGGATTTGCTATAAACAAAAGGGCACAAACCACATACACAGAGCAAAGAGCTTAATATTAGCTCAATTAATGTTTAAACATAATAGCCCAAAATGTTAGTTCAGTTACACCAATATTCACTAATAATCCAAATTAAATCAGAGAAACTTCAGTAATATAGCTAACAGGTTGTACTGGGGGAAAGGGAAAAACAAACAAACAAACCAATCCACTTGTCCTGGTGCTGTACTCCTCCCTACCCCTGGCTTCCTAACATTGTCAGTGTAGAAGAAGGGAGAATGAGGGCAGGTTGCAATGAGCTGTCAGCAGCCTGATGGTTTTGAAGGGAAGAGGATGATTTGTCTGCTAGGGTTTTCTTCCTACTCTTTGCCAGGAGAAATATGGGGATGATAATTTCTTCCACTTCAAGTTTTCAGTATCTTTGAGTTTGGGTTTATATGTTTCATTGTCACAGATCACTTGCTCCCCCCACATAGAGAGCTACAGCCTGGCACTGGCCCCCAGAGCCACTCTCCCCTCTCTGCTCTAAAGGTTTGTCAGACAGTGACAGAGAGGGGGTATCTGATCCTGAAAGGGATACCCCCAGAGCACAAGTTGGAGTAGCGAAAGCAGCAGCCGCTGGCACCAGCACAGGGGTTAAAACAGCAACAGTCAGTCCACGTCATACCAAGGTGGGAACCCTTGTACTCTCAGATCAATGCACAGCTGGGGACCTTATGCAAGCAGTGACAAAAGTCTCATTTTCACAGTGGCATAGAGCACATTCAGCTTATTGGCACAATTCAAGCATGAACTATTTACCTTTGCCTTAATTTCTCAGCCTAATATATTTATTTATAAAAAGAGTTGTCCGCCTCCGTCCTGCCACTGTGATGAAAGTTGGCACAAAAACAACACCAAGAAGTCTGAGCTGGAGGGCAAGTTTGATCCTTAAGTTTCTATGATATTAAAGACACACTTTTGGAAATCCATCATCAAAGGATGCAAGAAAACACAAGGTAGTGACTAAAGAAAAAATGGTAATGCACCTCTGAAGATATCTGTTGTATGTAACCTGAAATTGTATCCATTTTTCAAATAAGTCATGATGGATTACAGTAATAATAATTACAAATATAGGCTCTGAAAAATCAGAAAGGTTTTAACACTGGTGTTATGAAACATTTGATTTAATTTTAAACGGCAGTATCAATTAAAGATGAAGAGTCGTGAAGTTCTGACTGAAAGAACTTCAAGGAGGATTTGCACTAGAGGACATCTAGTTTTCATTTCATTTCTCAAACAAGATAATTGCATGGTTTTTACAATTTTTTTTTTTTTCTTTTTTCTCATCTGACTGATCAGACCCATAAGGTTCGAAAGAGCTCCAATCTTTTACTTTACTGCTTGCTATAATCAAAGACACAAGAGTGGATTCTACAGATTGAAGGAATGTAAACTACAAATCAGTAAAGACTCTTTGTGACATGATAGGTGTGTAAGCGATACATTTGTTTAAGGTTTTTGGATGGAGCCTGATTAGTGAGTAAGGGGTTCTGCTGTGAGCCTGTCTCAAAGGGGGAAAAGAATCTTTGTGCAGGAGTTAGCAGGGAGCTTTAAACTAGGTTTGAATGAGGAAGGTGGTAAACCCAGGTTTTCTATGGATAAACCTGGGAGCAGTACAGTAGTGTTTGAGATCCTTCAGTCTGTTATTTCAGTGTGAGTAGGGGATGTAGATCCATCCGGTGGTAAAGATCCAAGGGTTATTAGTGTGATATGAAACCACAAAAACACTTGAGAAAGATCACATAGAAATTAGGGCTAGTGCCCCAAAAAGGCGGTGGATTCAATAGCCCAACTGAAGTGCATCTACACCAATGCACACAGCATGAAGTACAAACAGGAAGAGCTGTAAGCAGTCAATCAGGAGGAAAAATATGAGCAAATTGCCATCATGGAAACATGGTGGGATGACTGTCAAAACTGATATGCTGCAACAGATGGCTATAAACTCTTCAGATGGGATAGGCAAGGAAGAAAAGGTGGTAGGGTAGTCCTGTATGTTGGGGAATCTTTTGATTGTCTGTAATCTGATGGTGATGACAGGATTGAGTGCTTATGGTTAAGAATCAGAGTGGGGAAGGCCAACAAGGCAGATATGGTGGGAATTTTTGTCTGGCTGTGACACCTGCCAGAACAACCTTCACTAAGTCCACTAATAGATAATCCTGATCTTAAGTGGAAGTTTCACTGATGCAAGAGAAATGAATGCTGGATTCTGCACCTGTCTCGGGCAACACTGGATGAATGTACAGACTGGGGAATGTGATGCTGGAAAGCAGTGACAAAGAAAGGTACCTGGGGGTCCTGGTTGACAGAAAGTTGAATAGAAGTCAGCAGTGTCCTGGCAGCCAGGAGGGCCAACTCTGTCCTGGGGTACATCAGGCACCCCATTGTCAGCCAGGCAAGGGAGGGGATTGTCCCACTCTGCTCTGCACTGGGGCGGCCTCACCTCTAGTGCTGGGGGCAGTTTTGGTACTGCAGTATAAGAAAGTATGCTGGCTTCAAGGCAAAACCAGCCAGAGACTCCAAGTCGGAAAACACAATTTCATAGGAGAGAAAAAAAGGTAAAGTAAAATAAAATAAAACACATGCAATAGTACAAAAGATCACTGACAGTCAGAATACAACCTGAAACCGCGGTGGTAGCAGTCCAGATGAAGTGGACTTGTTGAAGCAGTGGTCCTGCAGAAAGGTCTGGTAGCTCCTGTCCTCTGGAAATCCAGTAGGTAAGGCTGCCTGTGCTGTCCCAGATGCCAGATTATATCCAGGTGGGAATGCTTGGCTCCTCCCCCTGGGCGGAGCATCTCACAATGGGCTGATATCATTTTATCAGTCTTGCAATGGGTCCTTGATTGCCCATTAAACAGAGATAGCTCCTGGAGGGAGTTACCTATGAGTCATGGGGCAGGGCATTGATGGGCCATTAATAGAAGATAGTCTGGAGAGAGGGGGCAAGGGAAACACTGCCCAACCTAGTTTCAACATCTCATGTAGATGGTGATAGAATACATACTTTGGGCACATCTGACATTGTAACCTAGGACAGAAAGACATTCAACTATTAGAGAGCATCCAAAGCAGGGCAACAAATATGGTGAAGGACCTTGAGGGGAAGCTGTATGAAAAGCAGCTGAGGTAACTTAGTCTGTTTATCCTGGAGAAGAGGAGATGGAGGGAGACCTCACTGTGTTTACAACTTCCTCACAAGGGGAAAGGGAGAGGTAGGCATTGATCTATTCTCTCTGGTGCCCAGTAGCTGGATACAAAGGAATGGGCTAAATTTGCGTCAGGAGAGGTTTAGGTCGGATTTTAGAAAAAGGTTCTTCCCCAAGAGGGTGGTTGGGCCTTGGAAGAGAGTCCCAGGGAAGCAGTAACTGCATCAGCCTGACAGAGTTCAAGAAACATGTGGACAATACTCTTAGGCACACCGTGAGATTCTTGGGAATGGTACTGTGAAGAACTTGGAGTAGAACTTTGATGATCTTTGATGATTTCTTCTAGCCCAGTTTAATTTGTGGTTCTGTGAACAAAAGAGAATCTCAGAAATTTGATTCTCCATCGTTGAATTTGTTGCGTTCGTTGTATAACTTGCGTGAGACACACTATATGTTTGAATTTCTGTTTTTTGATGTAAATTTAGTTCTCTGCTTTCCAGTAAGAAGCAGTATAAGACAGTTCAATCTGATGGCTACTTGTCATAAATGCATGTGTAGAATTATGGTCTTTGTAACAATAACATTAATATCTCAACTAGACCAAGACTGGATGTATTAAAATGTACTAAGCAGTAAATAATATAAAGCCATTTTTCCCCTATACGACTTCTTCATTAGAAATAAAAAGGTTTGTAACTTTAAAAAGCCTTCTAAAATGTTTTCTATGTTTGATCTTTACTCGAAGACAAAAAATATTAGCAAGACCCCGAGACAAATAAGTATCAGGAATAAGCTGAGACACTGAAGAAATTGGAAAAAAGGATTTGTCTAAAAATACTCTTAGAGACTGCAAAAATAGAAATAAAGACAGACTTGGCAAGAATGAAAATATCTGTTTGCAAAAGAAATAATAGCATTGCAATTTTTTGCTATTTACTCTCCTAAGCAAGTGAGGATAAAATATTTGGATTTGCTACCTAATGAGGCTGGATAGTTATGAGGATAAGCCAGATAGTAATGATAGTATGTCTCTCAGCTGTCTAAAGACATCCCAAAACCTTTGTATCATATTTTAGCAATGAGAACTGCATAGCAAAGACAAGTAGGATATTGAGTTCATATACAAAAGAAAAAAGAAAACTATCACATATGTAATGAGAATAGAATTTAAGCTTTTTTAAAAATATTTTTCAGTTGAGAAGCCTGACAATATCAACCCTCTAGTATTGTAAGAATTGGCACAGTCACAATTATAGCAAGTGATTATCTTTAATGTGTTTGCTGACCCAGGGCTAGTACTGTGTGATTTTAGAACAGCAAATATGCCACATTTAAGAAACATTAGAGAGTTTAGTTTGGCCTTGGTAGTAAAGTAGGCCAAATGTGGCCTGCAATCCATTTCTTTGAACAAAACTATGTATTTTCCATTTGTATATGACAAGAATGCAGAGTCCACTCTTAAAGATAAAAGTATAAGTGCAAGCGTGTGGGCATAAAACAAACACGAAAAAACTGTCTGAGAGGATATTTTAAATAATAACTAGAGAATTACAAAGATTCAATATGAAAGAAATAGAAAAGAAACAAAGAAATTTGTAAAAGGTGGGGTTAGAGGCCTTGGATCAGGATGAGGAGCAGCAACTCTAGCTGGGTCCCGCAGGGCATCACCTGTGGCATCCTCAGCCCTACCTTGACCAGACTTAGTATTTCCTTTTGGACTCAGAAACAGCTCACAACTTGCCTACGCCACAGGAATTGTGTGGGGTCACCTCTGCTTTGAGTGTGTATGGTGGTCTTCATGGGGATCCTGCCCACAGATGGTGCCTTAGTGGCATGCAGCTAGTGTATCCACATCTTCACAGAACAATCTGCATGTGGTGGACCCCCACCTACACACGAGGTCGGTTACATTTCAGCAAGTATGTGATTGTTGTTTTCAGGGATGAGTGTCATGGGTTAGTACAGTTTGGTTTTTTAGTTATAAAAGAATGTAAAATAATTCTCCAGGTCAGGACCTGGGAATTGCTTTGGAAGAGACAGAGACCTATCAGAGAGTTAGAATATTGACATCTATTATGACCACTGAAATTGTTAGCTGTGACTTTGGGAAGTACCATAAAAAACCCTGTGAATTTCCTGTAGGTGGGTCCTTTTTCCTTCTTCCTTTGGCCAGAGAGAGACAGGTAACATCGAGCTGGGCCTGCTGCTCCCCTCCTTTTTTTTTTGGGGGGGGGAGCTGGCCTGAGGCCTGGCCGGATTCCATCTGCTCCCAGGTGACGGGGGGGCGGGGGGAATGAAGGTTGCTGTTTTGTAACAGCTACTTTCTTCAAACTTCCTTAGAACAGAGAAAAATCTCTGCCGGGCCCCTGATGGGAGCTATGGGCACAATTTAAGCTAAGGCCACCCCAATTTACACTGAGGGGTGGGCTGAGAAGGCATTTATAGTCTTACCAGGGTTTTTTTGTGATTCTGGGCTGCCTGGGTGCTCTGATCTCTGATGTTTCTGTGTGAGTTTTTCCTCCCTCTTCAATTCAGCCTTGAACATCTAACACCACGAGCTACAGAGAGAGAGAGACAAAGACTCCGAGCAGATTTAACTCTTTCCTAGCAACATGAAGCTTACAGAGCATGGCCCTTCTCTGAGAGAGTAAGGAAAGACAGAGTGAACATAAAGAACAACAGCATGAAGTCAGTAGCAAGAGTGAAAAGACTATTAAGACAGAGGGTTGAAGAGTTGGTTGTTCTATTCTTACTTGAGCCATGGAAATGAACTCTATATTTAAGCCATTCTTGTAAATCATGGGAAAGATATACATTTGGGGAGATGATTGTTTTGCATGTAGATTTAAGCAAAAGTGTTTGTGATGAACTAAGTAATATCCTATAAGATGCTTGAACAGAGATAAAGATGAGAAGCCCCCTGCACCAGTGAAGAAGTGAGAAGGTATCTCTATACCTTGAGATGAAGAATCCTTTGCTTTGGAGTTATTCATCTTTAAAAAGTGACACCCCAGGATGCAAAAGTCTAAAACCCATGACCCATAAGCAGCTTGGGAAACTGCTCCTGGGAGTTTCCAAAGGCAGGTTTCTCCGGGAGGTTGTTTTTGTGACAGTTTAAAACCCACAAGAGAACTGTTCTAAGTTGTCAGTGGGATCCATGACTCAAAAGGATACTCTTCCCCTAATGAATTGATGAAAGACTATTGTCAGATAGTGAAACTGACTGAAAATTACAAGTTTTGCTTCTTTATGTTGTTTTGTAAGAAAGTGAACAGTTTGTAAGGGGAGGGAAAAATGTTTTTGAAGTTTCATTCCATTTTAGGTTTTTTTTTCCAGCTTTCTGTTTTTCTATTCTTTTAGTGTATGTTAATAAACTATTTGTTAATTTTAAGGTTGAGCCTGCTTTGTTTTTCTCCTGGTCTCTCTCTCACGAAAAGAGTAAGTACCAAGACCAAAATTTAGCGAACGTGAAACCACTACTATGAGTTATAGAAAGGTTGTTATAAGACTGTAGGTGTTTGATAAAATTTTATGCGTCAAATATTGTGGTGTATCTTTTGTTTCTTTTGTTTTGTTTTTATTGGAGGACAGTTAATGTTAATATGTTAAAAAATTGCTTCTATACTGATTAGACTAAACTATGGGAGCTGAGTTTTCCCATTAGACCAGCAAATTAAAAAATGGAAAAAAAAAAAAAAAATCTAGAATCACAGAATAGGCTGAGTTGGAAGGAACCCACAAAGGTTCCTTAGAAACATCAAAGTCCAGCTCCTGTCCCTGCACAGAACAGCTCCAAGAATTACACCCAAGAGCATTATTCAAATGCTTCATGAACTTGTGTCAGGCTTGGTGCTGTGACTACTACAGTCCTACAGCAGTCCTAAAGGCTTTTGCACTACCCAACCACCCTCTGGGTGAAGAAACAGATTTTTCTGACATTTAATCTAAACCTCTTCTGACACAACTTCCGGCCATTTCCTTGGGTCCTGTCACTGGTTACCACAGAGAAGAGATCAGTGCCTCTCCCTTGTCTCCCCCTTGTGAGGAAGCTGTATGTTGTGATTAGGTCTCCCCTCAGTCTACCCTTTTCCAGGCTGAACAAGCTAAGTGACATCAGATGCTCTTAGTATGACTTCCAAATGTTGCATATGTTTCTTGCCTTTCCTTCTCCACTTTCCATTTTTCCCTATTTTCTGTCTTTAATGTAGAAAAGAAAGAATGAAGGCCAAAAAGAGTGAATCCTAAAGGGAGCTGAGATATGGAGCCATGACAATGTCTAGGAGAGATTGAAGGAGATTACTGAGAACCACAGACATATTAAGTTGAATAAGTCAAAGTTCTTTGGAGCTTGACCGCTCACTTGAGTTGTATTCTCCTGCTCTAGAAAAGGTTTGAACAAAAGGCTGGAGACATTAATGAAAAATAGCATAAAGATTAGTGAATGTGGATCACACCTGACCAATTTCATTCATGTTTTGGAGGGCAATACTGATCTTCTATTAAATAAAAGAAGGCAGCAGATCCAAACTGTCTGGATTTCAGATATCTATTTGCAAAGGTGGCAAATAGGAAAAGGTTAGTGAAAGTGGAGAAAGGGACTGTAAGAGAAACTGAGTATAGGGAGAGAATTAAAAGAAGAGTACTTATAGATACATTATCAGTGTCCCTCACGGAGCAGCTGCTCTGTCCACGGGAGCTAGCCCGACACTGCAATCAGCTGGGGAACACTCCTCTGGATCCTGGGAACCAGAGGAGCGGCTAAGGGCAACTTCTCCTTGTAATGGGAGAGACCACATTGACGGTGGACGAAGGAGTCTGTCTGAGCTGGAGGGTAAATTGCAAGGTCTTTATTCAGTCCTAGCAGGGACCTCCGAACCTCAGGGGAGCTGCTCCAGCAGTGCATCCAGGGCGATGAACTCTGGATTTAAATGTAGGGGAGGGACTAAGGGAGGGGACAAACCCAACATCCAATGAGGGACAAGGTGGGAGTAGAACAGGGTTGGAGGGACATTTAAAGAAACCAATGAAAACATAAAGAGCGGAACTTTCTTGGCTTCTGCCTTATCACGATGTCCTTACTTGAATTTGCTAGAAGCCGGGAGGAACAACAAAATGATAGGGAGGGCCCGTAGGAGGGGACTGGGAGGAATATGGGAGAATTGACAGGAAAGAGGGGCAGGGACAAATCTTGGAACATAACATTTTTCAGGAGAACAGAGGAGTGCAGAATAAACCATTACAATGAAAATAAATAACATAAAATACAAAGAAAATAAATAACAGAGCCCAATGCAATAATACATCATGTTGAAACAGGGCTACTAAAATGAACACCTAGTGAAGCTTTTAACAGTTAAAACATTCTACGAACAAAAGAAAAAGAGGAGTATAACATATGTGAAACTGAGAATTCAGTTTTAGGCTTCTTAAAAGTTTTACCAGTGTAGAAAAAATGCAATAAACATTATTATTCCAGCTACAATAATACTAACATTCACATTTTAAATTATCTAATCAATACAATATAGATCTTACTAGTAATACTAAAGGTAGAAGTTATTATTAAGGCAAACGTGCCATTATCTATCCTTTTCCCCAGGCAGTGTCCTCATCATTCTAACATTATGCTATATTCTAAGAAGGATGGTTTTAGCTGGTGTAGGAGGCATGCAGCAAATTTTCAGCATTGTGAGGTGTCTGCAGGGAGGCAGAAAGATTTCCTCCTGCTTGTATGTGAGCTTTTCTCATTTTCTTAGTTTAGTTTAGTTTTCTCGGTTTTCTTAATCACAGCTCACTTTCCTCTCCCACTGCAGCCTGGCAGTGTCCCCCAGCCCCATGCACACAGAGGGATATTGTTTGGCAGACAGTGGCTCAGGGACTGGGGGAGAGTGTGTGTCCAGAGCTGAAGCTGGAGCAGGGGAGGTAGCAGTCACTGCCCATGACACAGGGGTTAAACAAGTGACAGCTCAGGCTATGGTTAGGCTAAAATCCTGCACTGAGAGGCCAAGGTCAAGATTTTTTATGCAGTAATTGCCAAATTATATGTCCTAGCTGGGGGACTCCTCACGAAATATCTATGGAGTGATGCAATACGGCGCTTTTTTTTTTTTTTTTTTTCCTTTCTTTCTTTCTTTCTTTCTTTCATAAAATTTGTGTAGGTGTTGATAAAAATTTATGATGGGTTACACTGGAAGGAAGAATTATTTTAGCTGAGAAATATGGCAATAGAAATGGAATAAACATTGCAGACTAAAATATCTTTCATTTAGGAATTAATGAGAAGAAATTCTTCAAGAAGTTGTGGTCTCATTAGCTGAAAACTGCTGAGAAACAGAAAAGTTTGCATATGTTAGTCATTGAAAGTCTACAGAATGCCAGTGTGACATAATAAAAGTGGAAAAATAATCTTATAATTTGTCAAACTAGGTTTTACTGAATAAAGGAATTATTAATTTCATTATATGTAGTAAGGATCTTTTCTGTAATATTATACAC
The DNA here is from genome assembly GCA_025960845.1 of Tachycineta bicolor. Taxonomy (NCBI): domain Eukaryota; kingdom Metazoa; phylum Chordata; class Aves; order Passeriformes; family Hirundinidae; genus Tachycineta; species Tachycineta bicolor. The sequence continues at coordinate 27,376,949 of JANEHK010000003.1, forward strand.
ATTCTTTGGCCCACTAAATAGCTTGTGAAGATGCCTGCAGATTGGAACAGGGGCAAGAATGTCTCACAGCTGCAGTGATCAAGAAATGAGCCCAAGATGTTAGCTTTGTAAAGTTCCTGGGCAACTGCCTTTGAATATAAATGAGAACACATTGAGTATCCAGGTGTGCAGGGAGGTGGCTGTTGCAAAGCTCCCTAAAAGGCAGCAGCCTCTTTCATCTGCAGTCAGATGGGCTAACTCCAGGGGAGAAGCACTCAATAACAAACACTAGACTTAGGGCCTCTCACCACCCACATGAAGGCAGCGATCACTACTGCTTACTTCCAGTGAACACCTATGAGAGTACACTTCATTTTGTCTAGTCTGTGTGCAATTAAAGGCCACCTGTTTGCATGCAGGAGTTGTTTGCAGCTGTTTCCCACAGATGAGACCACTTCTCATTACTTTTCAGCAGATAGATATTTTTTGTTGAAGCCAGCCATCAGCATCAAATTCTGCCTGACTATAGCAAAATGGTCATCAATCTCAACCTGAAAAAAAAAATAAAATGCTGTGGGAATGTTCTTCTCATTATCTATACCTGGTATGGATCAGTGAGTCACAAAATGGTTTGAATCGGAAGTGACCTTAAAGATCATCTAGTTCCTTTCCCCCTACCATGTCCAGGGACACATTACACCTTACCAAATTACTCCAAGCTGCATCCCACATGAATACTTACAGGAATGAGGTATCCACAGTTTCTTTGGGCAACCTGTTCCTATATCTCAACACTCATAACAAAGAATTTCTTCCTAATACCTAGTCTAAACAAGCCCTCTTTCAGTTTGAACCCATTTCTCCTTATCCAAGCATTACATGCCCCTCTAGAAGCCCCTCTTTAGCTTTATTGTAGGCCCCTTTTTAGAAAAAGGAAGGCTGCTTTTTCTGGAGCCTTCTCTTCTCCATGCTCAACAACTCCAACTCTCTCTACTTGTTTTCAAAGCAGGGGTGCTCCTGTCCTCAGATAACCTCTGCGTCCCTCACCTGGACTTGTTCCAACAGGTTGACATCCTTCTTGTGCTGGGGCCCAAGAACTAGATGCAGTTCTCCAGGTGAGATCTCACAAGAATGCAGTGGGAGAATCATCTCCCTCAACTTGTTGGTCCCACTTATTTTGATGCAACCCAGGAAGTGTTTGGCTTTCTAGGCTGCAATTGTACGTCACCTGGTCACATTGTGCTGCTCAGCAACCAACACCCCTAGGTCATTCTGCTCAGGGCTGCTCTCAATTCTCTGCACAGTTGGTATTTCAGCTTGAGATTGCCCCAACCCATGTGCAGGACCTGGCGTGTGGCCTTGTTGTACTTTGTGATGTTCACACAGGTCCACTGCTCAAGCCTGTGCAATTGGCTCTGGATTCCCTTCCTTCAGATTGTCTGCTGCACTGCATTTGGTGTCATCAAACACACTTACGTGATTGAGTGCACACTCAATCCCACTATTCATGCCGTGACAAAGATGTTAAACAGCCCCAGTCCCAATACTGAACCTGAACAGTACTGGCTTTCCATTGACACTTTTTGACAGTGAATGGCATGGTATTGGGGTAATTAGCAGCTGCCTAAACGGATGGTTAGAGAACAAAAGTTCTTTAAAGAGTTCTCGATCATAGCTTCTTTAATTATTCACCATTCTGACCATGGTGTTTATCAACATGATCCCCAGCTTGGAACAGAGGAGGCTACAACATGCCATAGTATAATCAGCACATCAGACCTGTAAGGATTTTACATCAGGGAGTGTATATAAGGTAGGCTCTTGGGCTCAGACCTCAGTCAAATATACATTCTAGGAATGGGTTTTATTGAAAAGAAGAAAAAAGCATAAGGTTACTGTTTGCAAATGTACAAGGAGAACAAGGAGCTAGTTTGTGCTGGCAAATAAACAAGTAGGTATAAATTCACCAAGAAGAAATACAGGAAATTAAACAAAGGTTCCTAGTCACCAGAAAGTGAGAGCTGAAGAACTGGCAGAAAGAAAACCAGCTTATTTAGAATTATGTTTATATATATATGAGATAATTGACTATGACAGGAGAAATCTGGTTTTAGTATTTTAAGAAATTCTTTCAAATTATATGTTCAATACTCATGGGATTTTTTTAGATATGATCTTTACTGTGCCAAAAGCGACAGTATGTCTTGTTATTTCTTTATGAGATCTAGTTTCTGTATTCCAGCAATGCTCAATCACCTGCTTGGGGTTAGGCAATCTGGCTCCAAAGCCAGCCTTTAACCATCTAGGTAATTTTAAGTTTTATATGCATCACCATCTATGGGTCAGACAGCACCTGAGTGGGAAATCTTCATGAAAGGATAGAGTAAGATTTGGTTGATAAAGTCCTTCTGTGGCTTTAATCCAAAATCCTTTTGCAATTCTCTTTGAGTTATGAGAGTGGGGAAAAAATTCAATTCCTGCTACAGAAGTGATCCAGGGGCTGTCACGCTTCTCAGAACAAAGCTAGAGTAAAACCACCCTCAGTTCAAAAACCTGACATGGGCAGAATCCTAGCTGATAATTTTTTGAGTGGATTAGGGAGGATTAAAGAAGAGAGAGCAGTAGAATAAAAATAAGAAGATAATTTTTTCTCCAGTCACTTCTGAATATAGTAAATTGGTACCTCTAAGATTTTCACAATGCCAAATGAAACAGTTTCGTTTTTGACACTTCACAGACCAAATGTCCAGACAATGTTAGTACTTGTAAGCTATTCTTAGACTGCAGTCAGAGCTCAAAAGAAGGAATAGAACGTAAGCCAAATACTGAGATTTAGCCTAGTCCATCTCTTTTGGTATTGTGGTTTACATGTTTTCTTTTTTTCTGTGTATAACTTAACTAATTGAATATTAATATGGTGCTGAAGCTATATGATTTTCTACTGGACATAGACAGATTTTTATACTTTTAAAATTCTTTATTGCAGTCATTAAGAAATGTTGTCCTTGCATTCATCATAACTTGATAACTGATAAAAAATTTGGGTCATGATATTCTAGATTTTTCTATCTTTATACATATGTGTATAGGTAAAGCTACTTAGTATCTACAAATCATTTCTCTCACTATTGTGTATGTGTGAGTTGTGGGTGTGGAATATCAAATTAAAATATATATCTATCACAAAAACACACTGATATTTTTTCCTTTTTGTTGTTGTTATTTTTATTTTTTTACTATCCAACTTATTTTCCTTCTGCTTCTGTGTTTTGATTAATTCCTTGCTCTAAAACTGGTGGGGACCTAAGCTTTGCATTAAATGGAATGAAAAATAATGCATTCTGTCAGGATATTGAAGGAAGACAAATAACATACATAAAGTTTAAGACTGATTAGAAAGTCTACAAAAATATAAAATATTTCTTTTTATTTCTTTGTCTCTATGCCTATTGCTACTTTGTGCACATTTTCTCTACTCAGTTACCTAAGAAAAAGTTTTGGCTTCCTAATCAGCTGACAATATTTATTCTGAAATAAAAGTAAATTTTCACTCTTTTTTGCAAAAGGTATTGATTGCTCATGTGAGAGTTATTAAATGAGAATGTTATGCAGCTGCTTCTTTTTCCATACAGATTGCAAACTCAGTTCTGTAGGGAAAGCCCAAATTCTGCTCTGCTGACTCTGTTATCATCAGAGTAACCTCTGGCAGAGAAGCCATAAGCTTCTTTTTCCAGTTATTCATTGAGAGGAAAAAAAAAAAAAAAAAAAAAAAGTCCCTTGATACCTTTACAGCTAGGACTACATCCAGAAATCACTGAGGCAAAGACACATTTTTGCTTAAATGCATATTTAAAAATATATTAATGGACAATGCACTGGTTAGAGCTTTACTGTTGTTGGCAGTTCTATAAGGAATCTGCAAACTTATGTCACAAGCCAATTCCTTACATACCCTTGCACCAGCATCATTCTTGCAAGTGATAAGATAGAAAAGATAGAATGCATTAGTTTGGCATTTGTCAATCCCTCATGACCACACCTGCTGCTCAAATTTGGATATAAGACAATGCTATGATGATTTCTTATCACCAAGGTAAATATCACTCCCTTATAGGTAATTGTGTTGCCTCTGGCTTTTCTGCTTCTAGCCAGATGTTTCCTTGGCCACTGATACTGGCCGGAAGTTCCCCAGCTAGCTATGATTCCAGGAAGTTTCAGGGGCCATCCCCAAATCTGCCTGCAGACTTGGGTAAAGGTGCAGAACAATGCTGTTCTTCAACGGCAACAGGTGTTTCAGTGTCTAGGTTTCAGAGCAAGGATTGAGAGAGGGCTCTTTTCCATATGGTTTTTCAGAGATCTTTATTCCCCATAATGGGGGGATGAAAAAGAGGTTGAACAAACCTGTGTGCCCACTTTTTAACTGGGGAATAGAGGGTGTGGGGGAGAAAGGTGATTGGCCCCAGGCTAGACTGATAGGTATATTTTCTATAACATAGGGCAGGGTCAGGAGGGAGATGGGCAGCTGACCAAAGCTTCCTGAACAAGACAAGGTCAGGAGAGATGGACAAGGGTCATGGGAGGAGATACCTTTGGACAGCACCTGATTTATCAGGGGGGATAAACAGGCATGAACCATTGGGACACATAACTCCAAAACAGCTTAACAAAACCCACCACCACAGGCCACAGGTTATCCATGCTAGGCAGTTATGATTTTAATTTCTCCTTCTGGCAGCTGAGGGTATTTCCTCCTCAGATGCTTCTATTCTTAAAATAAGGATGACTTTAAATCCAGCATTGTGTCCGATATTAGCCATGTCTGGTAATCAATAGGGACTGGACACAGGTAGAATGGATGAAGCTCATGTTATGTGTCATGAAGAACATAATACTAATTGCACAAACTGGGGCTTTATTTGTGTTAGAGCAGTTCCCTTGCTATATAGTATGTTGAAAATCAGCCACTGACAATGGCCAGGAGCAGAACCTTAGGCAATGATTATAAGAGATAGCAAAGCAAATTGTGATATTTGCCTAAGTAGCTCTATTATTAAAACTTCAGTTAGATCCTTCCTACTACATGTAGGCACCTTAAAGATGTCTTAATAAAGGGTGTCCAATATAATTTTTTTTCTTCTTCCATTAGAAAAAAACATTGAAATAACATTATATTGTAGTACTTTGTCTTTAAATCTGATGCAATCCTATCAAGTGCAGCAAAGAGCATTTGTGAGCCTTTCCTATGGAAAACAAAGGAACAAAAGAACACCTATAAACCAATACTATAATAAACAAATATTAAATACACTATGGAAAATCAAAAAGACAAAATCCAAAAACCTGGAGCAATACAGTGAAGTATTAGGCCCATTTTTTGTTGTTGTTGTTGCTCATATCAAAGAGGATTATTAATATTAAAAAAAAAAAAAAAAAAAAAAAAAAGAAAAAAATCCAAATGTGTTTTTTTAATATATGCACCTTTATATTGTGTCCACTTTGCAGTGGTGTCATTATGCTAGAGGGAAAAGACACAGATTTAAACAGTAAAATAAACCACCTTTTTTTTTATGCTTGGTTGAGTACTTATATTTTGCTAAAATCCACCCAGGGGTGACCATATGTACGGAGTCTGAGTCTGAGTCACAATAAGTTATGTTTCAGATGGGGGTTAACAGCGACTATCTATCTAACAATCCACCCATCCAAGCTTGTATCTTAAGTTCCTCATTTAAGTATCTGAAAGCCATCTCTTTCCATACTCACTTCAATAAAATAGTACCATGTCATTTTGATTCATTTTGCTAGATATCTGTGAATAAAGAGCTTACTAGACACTACTCATAAAACTGTTGAATACTGTTTATACTTGGGAGACGACAAATCTTAGGAGTCAATGTTTTCCATCATCCATCCACATAGGTTCACATATTGGCAATCCTAACCTAATAGTATCTCCGTGTCTCCATAATGTCTGGGGACTACTTGCTATACTGGATTATTAATCCTAAAAGACAGTGGATAAGATTCCAACCTTTCTTCTTTCATAGGTGTTTTATTTTTGGGGCTCTGATTGTTCTTAAATTACACTTCTTTTCACTCTAATAAGCTCCTAATACTGGATGGATACAAGTGAAAGCAGAAGCGTGCCACTCAGTATCATTTTGATTACACCCATGAAGCATTACACTCCTATTTTTTGCTTACCTAGAAGATCATTTCAAAATAAATGCTAAAAATGTTACTTTGCATAAATGGAATCTGTGGAGACATATGTCTTATGAAGACAGTAGATAATAAAGTTAAAAAAATGCAGGAAGGAAAAATACATTTTAAAATTATTTTTAATATTTAAAGAATTCGTTTGTTAATAAAATACATGGTTAGGACAGAATTATCCTTTGTTCAGAAAATGACAGTTGTATTTCTTAAAATTATATATATATAACAACAGTATAATAATATTTCAGAAGTCTTTTCCTGTATTACTTAGATATCTTTACTCTTTGTAACAAAATTTTGAAGGACTAAAATTAAAGGAAAATTATATGAAACATTTGACCTGAAGCACCTCACCTCATCCCAGTTTTCCAGACTGCTTCATTGTATTAGCCTATTCAGATCACAATATGAAGTAGTAAAACTGATTTCTGCCTTTAAATATCCTTTGGGGAAAAAAATGGTAATTCAAACTATTGCTTTAGTGTAAGAGTTCTGCACAGTGCTGCAGAGAACTAAGAGAAGAAAGCATGACAATGAGGAACTAGTCATGAAGTTTTGCCGCAGCCTTTGTAAAGGGAAATGCAAAATAAATAAGCATATCCATTCAACATCCATGTCATAGGTTTAATTTTAAACTGGGCAGAAACACCATTTAATGTAGTGGTTTTATATTCACTAAATTTTGGTTTTGGTACTTACTCTTTTTGTGAGAGAGAGACTAGGAGAAAAATAAAGCAGGCTCAACCTTAAAATTAACAAATAGTTTATTAACTTACACTAAAAGAATAGAAAAACAGAAAGTTGGAAAAAAACTAAAATGGAATGAAACTTCAAAAGACACTTTTCCCTCCCCTTACAAACTGTTTATTTTTAAACAAAACAACATAAAGAGACAAAACTTGTGATTTTCAGTCAGTTTCACTATCTGACAATAGTCTTTCATCAATTCATTAGGGGAAGAGTATCTTTTTGAGTCATGGATCCCACTGACAACCTAGAACAGTTCTCTTGTGGGTTTTAAACTGTCACAAAAACAACCACCTGGAGAAACCTGCCTTTGTGACCCTCCCAGGAGCAGGTTCCCAAGCTGCTTATGGGTCATGGGTCTTAGACTTTTGCATCCTGGGGTGTCACTTTTTAAAGATGAATAACTCTAAAGCAGAGGATTCTTTACTTCAAGGTACAGAGATATCTTCTCACTTCTTCACTGGCATAGGGGGCTTCTCATTTTTATCTCTGTTCAAGCATCTAATAGGATATTACTTAGTTCATCACAAATACTTTTGCTCAAATTTACACGCAAAACAATCATCTCCCCAAATGCATATCTTTCCCATGATTTACAGGAATGACTTAAATATAGAGTTCATTTCCATGGCTCAAGTAAGAATAGAAAAACCAACTCTTCAACCCTCTGTCCCAATAGTCTTTTCACTCTTGCTACTGACTTCATGCTGTTGTTCTTTATGTTCACTCTGTCCTTTCCTTACTCTCTCAGAGAAGGGCCAAATTCTGGAAGCTTCATGTTGCTAAGAAAGAGTTAAAACTGCTCAGAGTTTTTGTCTTTCACTCTCTGTAGCTCGTAGTGTTAGTTGTTCAAGGCAGAGCTGATAAGAAAAAACTCACGCACAAACATTAGAAATTAGAGCACCCGAGCAGTCTAGGAAAAAACTTAAGCAAGATCACAAATGCCTCCTCAGCCCACCCCTCAGTGCAAATTGGGGTGGCCTCGGCCCAAACAGTGCTCATAGCTCCCATCAGGGCCCAGCAGAGATCCCTCTCTGCTCTAAGGAAACTTGAAGAAAGCGGCCGCCAAAGACAGCGACTTCTCCTTCCCCCCCTTCACCAGGAACCGATGGAATCCGGCCAGGCCTCAGGCCAGCTCCCACCCAAAAAGGGGGAGCAGCAGGCCCAGCTCGATGTTACCTGTCTCTCTCTGGCCAAAGGAAGAAGGAAAATGGCCCGGCTACTAGGGCCATTTCTACTAGGAAATCAAGGGGTTTTATACGGTACTTCCCAAAGTCGCAGCTAACAATTTCAGTGGTCAGAGTAGATGTCAATATTCTAACTAACTCTCTGATAGGTCTCTGTCTCTTTTAAAGCAATTCCCAGGTCCTGACCTGGAGAATTATTTTGCATTCTTTTATAACTAAAAACTAAACTGTACTAACACATGACAATCCATCAAATAATGAGAATGTCATATGAGTTCTGGGTTACTGTTGAAATATCTTAAGCAGAAGGTTTAGGTTATATTCACGAATGGGAACACAGTGTTTTGGTTGTGGTGGGGTTTTTTGTGGGTTATTTTTGTTTGTTTGTTTGTTTGTTTTTAATAATAAGCAGCTACTCAAGACTACATTATTCAGTTCTCACTCCTATTCTCTTATTGGTATTTATTTGAGTAAATTATCCTCCTAGAAAACTACTTTCATTGGTAAACTTTGGATAACGTAAGAGCTTAATTATAAGACTTTATGTTTTATTGCTATATTTGGCAATAGTTCCATAGTAACTTGTTTAAACAGGGAGATTGAACCAGATGACTCACTGTACTCTCTTCCAAACTTACCCATTCACTGGCTGTGATTTTGGTGACAATAATTTTAATAATAATTCCTCTAGAATGTCTACTTGGTAATTTAGTTATGTGTTGGGGGTTAAGTTTTCCTGTGGAATTTCCCCCCCCCCCATAAGTTGCTAGGAGACCAAATACTAATGCTTAAAGGGTGCTTGACCTGCACAAAAGAAGTAGATCAATTAGTTGAGGCGGGAGGGAATGGCTTGGGGGCTCCGGGAGCTGAGGGTTTTTCTCTTCTGCTCTTGGTTTTTGGAGAGGACAGTTGGGTGACTGCTGGCTGCATGAGGAGTCCACAGTTAATGGAGGATTCTGTCCTGGGAATTTTATAATCTGCCAGAGCGCCCAGGAATGCGGAGCCTCTCGCCTGCCCTGCTGGAGCTGGGTCAGCCCCTGTCCAGCCACTGCAGCTTCTTCAGCGCTGCTCACTTTGCCTGCCGGGACACACCCCCTGCCTGCCGGGACACCCCACCATTTCCAGACATCAGCCCCGAGTTTCCTCCACCGTTTCGGCTTGGTGCTCTTGGGGTCCCAAGGGGTCAGACTGCCTGGGACTTGTGAGACAAAGCCCCTCGGCGTTCTTGGTTCTGTTTTCTATTATTATTATTATTTTTATTATTATTAATTGCTGTTGTTGTTTGTCTGTCCTGTTGTATTTACTAGTAAAGGACTGTTATTCCTTTCCCCATATCTCTGACTGAAAAGTTTTTTTTTAATCTTCCAAATTATAATAATTTGGAGGGAAGGGATTGGAATTCCCCATACCTAGAGAGGCCCCACCTCTCCCTAGCAGATACCTGTCTTTTCAAACCTAGACATTATGTAAAAGGATTTTGATTTCATCAGTTTACTGATAGTTTCATTTATATTCTGCGTTACTGGATTCTTCCAGACTTGATCTTTTTTCCTTCCTCCCCACATCCGTGCCTCTCGTCTTTTGCTATCCATTATGAAATCCACCTTGAAACACAATAATAAAACTGAGCTCTAAATAGCAAAACAACCCTCTCATGCCCCCGAAACTTGAATCCTTTCTTATAGACTGTACTTCCTCAGCATAACATCTTGTTCTAAAATTCAAGCAGGATTCACCAATCTTTCTTTCTGTTTCACCTGCACTAAGTGTGATTGACCCTCTGGAATCAAAACAAACATCTTCCCACAGGAGTGATACATTAATTCATGCACAACTTTTCTTCCCCTTGTTACTGGTTGTGTGTCCCAGGAGCAACTCCCAGGTCCCAGCTACTCAAGCATCTTTTCAACTTTAAAAAACTCTAGCTACTCTACACCCATAATCCAAGATCATCTTTCTCCATGCACGTTCAGTAGCAGCTCACACTCCTCCCCATTCAAGAGTCAACAGATCAGTAGGCATTGCTTTGGTGAACCAATTGCTTTTTTCCAATGTATGATACCCGTCAAATGCTTCTGTATTTTCCTAAATCCTTCTCCAAAACATCCCTCTCCTGGATATAAAATTGGAAAAGCTGAGGAAGCTGAATAGTAGAGGCTTGCCTGCTGGTGGGTCTAGGCTTTTGAATGAAAAATTACATAGGTTTATTGGATAGATGATAGATAGATAGATAGATAGATAGATAGATAGATAGATAGATAGATGATAGATACGCATCATCAATACACTATTTGAAAAACCCTTGAAACAAATTTATTTTCAAAAGCCAGAGAATTTTGAATATAATAAAATCTAAATTATGTACAATGTATGCAAATTTTACTTTACATTTTTTCAAAACAACAATTTTGATTCCTTATTTTAAATATGGGGTCAATAACATGCAGTGGTGCATCCATTAAAAAAACAAACAAACAAAAAAACAAACCAAAAAACCCCACCACAACAAACCAACACTATGTTTTCCAGCAAATATATCACTGTACATTACCTGTGAGAAAAATTATTAGTTCTTTTAAATATCTATCTTTTACACAGCTTTCAGCAGGATACAGTCTGTACTCAATTTACAGCACTACTGCTTCAGACTGATAATTCAGTCTCTTGCAATATGATTCCTAAATACCACATTTGAAGAGAGGAGCTGAAAAACATGTCATGGTTTTCCAAAAGTATGATAGTTAGAGCATCTGTTAGTTGTCCTGAGATAATTTTTGATCACTCTGTGTGTACAAAAACTACTGTACTTTTGGAAGGCAGATAGAATGCTAGTAGTTTATGATGTCACCCAAAATAGAAAAGCATTACATAGCTCTACAATCCCACACAAGTAAAGATCATTTCAAGCTTTCTACTGAAGATGCATTTTCCCAGGTGGTCAATTGCACTTGTCATCTGTTATTTTGGAAAATGCACAGAATTTAATAGATGAGGTATATCAAACTAACTACATTAGGAACACACCAGCTGTCAATATGGCTTCAGCCCAACCACATCTTTTGGGAAAAGCAAATTCCAAAATGAAGATAGTATACTATTAGTCTGATAGAATGATTGTAAGTTTCACCATCTGTTGCATATTTCACTATTAATTGTGATTTGTATCAACAGATATTTTCTAAAATCTACATTTTCTTTTTTATACAAGAAACAGCAAAACAGAATGATAACACATTATCTCAAGTAAGGATGTACCAATGATGAAGCTAAATCTGATAAACTTCTCTCTGGTTTAACAAGGTAGATATCTAGGCCACTAATTACAGTAAATCTAAAAATATCAGTGAGCAAACAGAAAAACAAACCAGAATTAACCATATTTCCTTGGAAAACTTACTCAATTTGCCTTTCAAATTTATTCCATTGTGCAATCATATACTAGTTATGTAAAATATTTCAAAGCCCATCTGTTGAATGCAATTGGATTTTAATTACATTTAATCAAACATAAGTGCAAAAGCTACAAGAATTTCAAAATGTTTCATGGCTAGATCTAAACTAGAGAGGAATTTCTTGCATTGAATGTTTAGTCTATTTAATGTGAAGGACCATGACATTGTTTAAAGGTATATCAGAAAAGAAAGATAAATATCTAATTAGGTTTGAGTCGTGGTTTTGATGCTTTTGAGGGTTTTTTTGTATTTTTTTTCTTATATTTTTTACTGTCCCTCATAGCCCTATGGGTTTTTGTTTGTTTGTTTCATTCTTTCTTCCTATATTTCTTTCAACATGATCCCCATCTGTTTCCAAGTGAAAGGCCTGGTTCTAGTCCCAGTCACTATTCTTCAGTGTTGGCTTGTTGTCTGTTACACTAATAGGCTCTGTGTAGGGATATTGAATTTATAGAGAGGTAAGATGAGTCTCATGGTCAGACTAGGGGTTGATAACATTTGCAACACTGTAAACATACATTAAAGAATTTTGAAAGAAAAATCTGGTAGTATTTAAATTCTTTCATTCTTCTCACCTTAAACTAACATTTTGCTTGACCTGAAGATAAGCCATCACTCATGTATGTCATCTTTGTCTAAACAGGACTTAAAGCAAAAGGAAAAACTGTAACAACAGGTACATAGTATTACTGCCTAAGTGACACATTGAATTCAGACATTTTGTTTTTTCAAAAGCTTTTTCTACTTTGTCTTCCTTGTATTGAAGAAATTATAATTTCTGCTTCTTCCCCTGTTATTCTTGTAACTTCATTAACTGATTAACAAAGAAAAAATAAAACAACGCTGCAGTGCTTAATATGAGAGGGCATTCACTATAGGCAGAAAATTACTGTAGCAATTTTCACTATAGGAAATGACAATACAATTTTCAGAAGTCTCTGTAAAATCTGAGAAACAAAGATGAAGCCATTCACTCTTTCTCAGCTTGGCAGCCATAGCAGTGATTGCTTAGGTCATTTGAAGCATTTCATGATATCTACATTAGTCGGGGGACTTTTTTATTGGCCTCTTTGATAGTTTTTTTGTTTGTTTGTTTTGTGTTTTCTTTTGTCATTGTTTGGGAATCAGTCAGCACAGCAAGTGTTATTTTATAAGACAACAGTTATCAATCTAATAACCAGTGCTTACCAAACTCAGATGAAAAACAGGCTTTCAACTTGCTGGGGAAAAAGCAATGTCCTTTTCAAGACATACAATAAAAGTGGATATACCGACACTAATAGCTTTTTGAGAATTTGCCATGACAAGAACACTTTAGAAGTCAGTATCATGTCTGTTAAAGCAGAGATAAATTTTTCAATTGGTCTTTAAGCTTCATATGAAATTCTGTTGGAGATATAACATTCTATGGGAAATATATTGAAAAACATATTTGTTCCTTTGTAATTTCCTTCATGTTTATAAAGAATATTATTGACAGAGAGAATTAAGAGTGGGAATTTTTTCTTACTTTCATGTAAGGGTCTGTTTCTGGAGTGTCATTAAGAAAGATCTGCATGTTTTATAAGTGCAGCATCAGGCCACAACTATGTCTGAATGGATGTAGAGAGAAACTATTACAGATGCACAGCAGATTTTTGTCAAGCAAAGTTAACCAGACATATTTCCAATTGTTTGTCAAGGTTATGGCATTGGCAGCATACAACCAAAAAGCCCTGGTTTTGCCCAGTTCTATGAAGATATTTTATAATATTAAACAGTGGCATTAAGGAAAAGACCATATATGGTTATTTTTCTTTCAGAAAAGACATGTTTATAACAGATCTTGAATAATTTTGCACTCTGATGACAAATTCAAACACTCTAGATAATATTCTATATGAGCTAGACACCTAGTGATATCCTTTATTTTCCTAAGACATTCTTTTTTTCCCATTGATTAGTGAAACATCACATTTTTATTTTAATTATCAAGGTCTTTATATTATTATTTTAGTCTTTAGTCTTTATTGGAACTACTAGTGAACTGAGAATCATGTTCTGGCAACAGCCTTCTCTTCCCTTCTTACCAGCCCTTGAGCCCAAAGAGCTTTATCAATCATATTTTTAAGCCAATTACATTACTCTGGTTCTTCTGGATGACTTTAATGTATTTCTGAAAATGAAAATATGTCAGCCTGCTAGGAGCTGAATCCAAATTTTACATTTAATGACAGCACTTATGTCTATCTCTTCTTTTATCCTTTCATCAAATAGCAGCTACAGAAATGTTCATTATCCTCGTTTCTTTATAGAGCTGATCCTCCTATTTGTATTTTCTGAAGTCTGAAGCAGAAGGTCCATTTATCTTTTAAATATTTTCAATCTCTTTCTTCAGTCTTGAAGTAATGTTCAGGTCTTGTCCCTTACAGGACATACTAGGCTCTGAAGGGTATGGCAATGCAACATTGTTTCAAAACCAGAGATTTCAGCACAAGATGGTATTTTTAATATCCACTACAAAAGGTTCCATGTGTTGGCAAAGAAGTGCTAAAGACCTTAATGTCACCGGTAAAGGACTTTTGTAGTGTTGATTAGAGGAGTTCCCTCCTAAATCAGACAACCATCAAAATGGTAACATCCAGACTTGTAAAATTACTTTGTCTGTGGATGTTAAAAATTTGCTTCATTTTTATTTTTAAACAGCTCTTTGCCCTAGAATCATTGTTGAATTTCTTTATGAGACCAGACGACCGCCGATGGGAAAAGGAAAGAGTCTGCTCTCTCTCACCAGGTGGGATATAACAGCTTTATTCTGGAGTCCTTTCCTGCCTGGCTGGGGCTCTTTCCCAGTGGCTCATTGGTGCCAGAGAGAGCTAGGCTCCGCCCATCCCGGGGCTTTTTCCCAGGGGAGAATGGGCCTGGAGGCAGGGACAAGCCACTGCCCAATAAGGGACAAGGTGGGAGTGGAACAGAGTTGGGTTACATTCCAGTGTGGGGGATGGGCAGACCACGTGATACAGGGGAAAAAACATTACAAATCCGATGAAACACAATATAAACCCAATTGATGCATTACAACAAATCATAGAATAGTTTAGGTTGGAAGGGACCTTCTGACAGCATCTAGTCTAATCCTCCCTTCAAAAAAGCACAGGCATTTTCAACTCAAGTCAGGTTGCTCCATCCAACCTGACCTTGGGTGTTTCCAGGGATAAGGCATCCACCATTTCTCTGGGCAACCTGTTCCAGTGTTTTGCCACCCTCTTACCTAGCCTAAGTCTACAATTTTTTTAGTTTAAAACCATTACCCCTGCTGTTGCAACATGTCTTTTTAAAAAGTCTGTCCCCATCTGTCTTATAAACCCCCTTAAGTACTGAAAGGTTTCGAATAGGTCTTCCTGGAGCCTTCTCTTCTCCAGGCTGAACAGCCCCAGTTCTCTTTGCCTTTCCTCTTAGGAGAGGTGCTCCAGCCCTCTCATCATCTTTGTGACCCTCCTCTGGACTTGCCCCCTATTTTCTTCATATGTTGAGGCCCTCAGACCTGGAAGTAGTGCTCCAGGTGGGGTTTCACATGGACATAGTAGAGATGGAGAATCAACTCCCTCAACTTGCTAGACATTCCTTTTTGATGCAGGCAAGTATGTAGTTAGCCTTCAGGGCTGCAAGTGCACATTATGGCTCATATCCAATTTTTCGTTCATTAGAACCCTCAAGCCCTTCTCCTCAGTCCTCTCCCAGTCTGTACTCATGTCTGGGTTGTCCTGACCTATGTGCAGGACCTTGCACTTGGCCTTGTTTAATCTTATTAGCTCTCAAGATTGTATAGGTCCCTCTGAATGGTATCCCATCCTTCAGGTGTGTCAGAAACACGTGTGCTTTCTTCCCTGTGCATTTACTTCTTGTCCTTTAGTTTGGTCAGAAGTTCCCTACTCAGCCAAATGGAGCTCTTGCCTTTCTTTCTTGAATTCTTTCTTCTCCTGGCAACCAAGAGCTCTCCTGCTCTGTGAAAAGATCTGCAAGCTCTGTTCTGCTCCCTTCTCCCTGAGGACAGTTTCCCAGATGGTCCTACTATCTCTTTTGAAGAGCTGAAATATTGCTTTCTTTAAATTCAGGATACTTTTCTCTTCACCTGACCCATATCTGTCAGGACTGCAAATTCCACCAGTGCACAATCACTGCAGCCCAGGCTGTGTTCTGTTTTGATGCCACCAATGAGCTCACTTGCATTGATAACCATCAGGTCCAGTAACTCACCCCTCTGGTAGGGCTGTCTATTAACCAGGTCAGAAAGTTATCCTCCATGCATTACAAGACTCTCCAGAATTTCCTACAGCTTGTGCTTCTTCCCCAGGAGACGCTGGGGTGGTTGAAGCCCCCCAGGTGGACAAGACCCTGTGAACATCATTCTACCTGATCAAGGGAAGCCTATAGCAGACACAGACATTTCTTTTTTTGCCTTGGTCTCTGATTCTTACCTACAAGTTTTCAATTTTTTTATGGCTGCTCTTCAGAGACAACTCTTCACATTCAATCCAGTTCTTGATGCAGAAGGCAACACCTCCACCTCTTCTTCCTTGCTGGTCTCTTATGAATAGGAAGTACCATCAACAGCTGCACTCCAGTCATGGGATTCATCCTTCTCTGTGTTGCCTTCTGTTGCCTGGATCCATGATTCTAGGAATTACCCCACAGCATGTCAATCCCCTATAGTGTCTAGAAAAGAATCAGCCACTATAAAGATAGAATAAATAAAAACTAAGAACATTTAATGCAACACCCCCATAAAGAAACTGACACAAAGGAAACTCCCAAACTTAATGACTACTTACACACCATAACAGATGCCAGCACCAAGACAAAATACCAATAATACACTGAAGGATTAGACAGAATTGCTGTAGCATCCTAAAAAAAGAATACAAGCTGAGTCATAGTGGTTCTCTTTTGGCTTCTCTTTAAGGTCTATGGCCTGGAAAAAACAAACAAACAAACAAACAAACAAACAAAAATTACAAAAACCCACAGTGAAAAAATCTTGCTTGAATGAACAGTCAGAATGAACTTCCCCACAATTCATTTTCTGCCTCACACAGTTCTATCCAGCCAAAAGGTATATCCAGAAACAGGCACAGCCATGCTACTTTTAAATGCACGACACCCAAAGGGGAAAGAATTTTATGCATGGCTGCCCCTGTATCTGGCAGTGAATCAGGGGCCTGTTTTCCCTGGACAGAACTAGGGAAGATTTATGTGTCTCAGAGTAGGGTCAAAAATAGTCAGCATGCTGAACAAGCAGCTGGTAAAGTTACACCAAAAATAAACTGTTGCAGAACTTCCACTTCAGTCTAGAATTTTGGCTGAAGTTTAGGCAGCTGTTTCAGGATCTGATTTTAAAACATACTGCTGATGGTATTTTGCATTTTCATGTAGTTGATGTCAGAAGCATTTCTGCAGGGATGGTTTACCTGGGCTCAGTGATATTTTCAAGACATGAATTGCTTTTCAAGATGTGAATTTCTGCCTACCCAGGGAAAAGCCTGAGCTGAGTGCTGCCAGTGCACAGAAAACACAACATCTTAGTCAAAAACCTAGAAAGCTACAAGACAGGTCCAGAATCTGGAAATAAGGAATCTCTCAACCAAGCAGGTTCCTGAGCCAATAGGTTTGTATTAAGATGCTTCCTAGGATTACTGTCCTTGACCTAAGGATTCAAGCTGTTTACTGTGCAGTAACTCACCTTAAACACAGAGACACAAATTGATCTTTCCCATCTCTCTTCAAGCAACAGCTTCAGAGTTAATAAACTTGCATGGAAAATAAGAGCTTGATGTTCTCTTCTTTACCTCCCATTATTTACATCAAAGCTATAGGAAAATATACACCTAGACTTTCTGAGTGAATGTTTTCTCCTGCAATAGAAATGTATCTACTTTTAATTTGATGTATAAAAGCAATCTGTACATTAAGTACTGCTCCATAATATCCTGTAGTTCCTCAGAAAAGTGCCAAATGCCTTCCTAGGAAAAATATGTTTTCACGTCAGTTTCAGATCTTTCCTAAGATCCTCAGGATAAATTTAGCTGAAGTCAACATTTCACCAAAATCATATAATGTGGCTTTTAGCAGTGATCCAAAGTAACAAAAAACTGAAAGCAAATGGGTCCAGCCACCCCAATCAGTGTAACAGCCCTGATGTCCTGTGTAGTTCATGAATGATTTGTTCCTCCCCCTGTCTTGGCTTACCACAGCCAGCAGCAAAGCGCCACACAGCTGCTTACTTACTCCTCCACCAGCAGAATGGGGGAGAGGACTGGAAGGGTAAAAGCTGGAAAACTCATGGGTTGAAATAAAAACAGTTTATTACAGAAAAGAAAAGGAGCGCCCACAAACAAGGCAAAACAAGGAATTAATTCACTGCTTCTCACAGACAGGCAGGTGCTCAGCTGTCTCCAGGAGAGCAGGGCCCCATTACGCATCCTAATATTAACCTGTCTTTAAAACTGAATCACTCTGTATTATTTTCTTTTTTGATTTCCAAAACACAGTCTGTTATCTAAATTTAAAGCTAAAATACTAACCAACTCAACAGATCCTGACTTTTCAAATGGAAATGTTTAATTTCAGTAGTTTCTGCATATTTGCGTAAATATGTTTAGAAATAAAATTTTGCAAATGAATGGAAAGACCACTAATTGCGGCTGTTTGCAGATGCCTCTATTTGTAGAAGTTGCTATTTCTAGAATTCCCACTGTATACAGTCTTCTGATCAGGAGAAAAAAAAAAGTCCAGCTGCCTTAAATGTGAAGTCACATATCACCCATTTAACAAACTACAATGCCTGCCAGGTAATTGGAATATTCTTAACCTTTACCTAGAATAGATATGTACAACCATTAAAATTATGTCTATATGAAAATATTTTTATTTTAAGGTAATTTACAGCTTTAACAAAATGTGACATTATTTATGTGTTTTCTTTATGTAGGATATGATTTATCAATTCCTGGAAACTTTTATGTGATAGAGATCTTACAAATATCATCAGTATATCAGATATTGAAATTATAGAGATGTTCAGCACACCTAAATAAAGTTTCTTTGGTGTAGAGATATGAACTGGAATAGAACTGTCAGAGCCCAATTTATGAAAGCTCTTCACAGGGCAGTGAATATATGCTTTAAATACATAATAAACCTTCCTCACAGAGGAAGAAATAAGCTGCTGCTGCTGTGGCTGCTGCTGCTGCTGCTGCTGCTGCAGTGACAGAGCAAAAAAGTTGCTGCTTTTGTCATCTGTTAGAGCCAGCAGTTGTGATGGGAATGGCATCACCAGCACTGTCACAATCAGCAGTGCTGATAGATCCATGGAACTGGAAGGAAATGAGAATTTTCAGAGGGAGAAAGCTTATTTAAGAATTAATAAGCCTTTCCACTCTTGAAAAAGGAAGTTTAATGCATATGATACTGCACAAAGGAAGCTATTACAAAACAGAAAGGTTAAATTTAGTCTACAACTCCATGCTTGAGTTCAAAAGATGAGAAACATGATTTTCCAGATGAAATAAAATACCTTGATTTTAATGTCATTTTCATGTCCTTCTATGATTATAAGTGTGATGGTTTAAGAGTATACCAACTATGAGTTTGAAGAGTCCACATTTTACTAGACCAATGGCTGAAAATAACAAAAAACCTTTGCTTTCAGCCACACAAGACTTTCAGATCTGATCTTTTAGGACAGGTTAAGAAATAAGGACAACATTATGAGCACAAAGAGCCCACATATAGCAGAAAATTAAATACAGTCTGTTCAATGCATTACTAAATATTTTTTCAGATTTTTTAATATAAGACATTCCTTTGTGCTGAGAGATATCTTTATGTACAGAAGAAAAGTGCAAGAATAATGTAAGCATAAGTATCTAATATTTATGTACAGATGTCCTTCATAAATGACATTATTGCAGAACCAGCAAAAGAAATGGTAGCGTCTTATTTATGTGAAATAAGATATAGTCCTACCATTTTTCTCTAGAAGGCTTTGTTAAAGTCAGATAAAAATAATGTATTGAACTTGTCATCTGAAAATTTTTTCTTGTCAAGTACAGCCATCAGCAGCATCTGTCACTGCAGAGCATTTGAAAGCAGTGATATTGTGTATTTAGGAGTGTCATGGGTTAGTACAGTTTAGTTTTTTAGTTATAGAAAAATGTAAAATAATTCTCCAGGTCAGGACCTGGGAATTGCTTTGGAAGAGGCAGAGACTTATCAGAGAGTTAGTTAGAATATTGACATCTATTCTGACCACTGAAATTGTTAGCTGCGACTTTGGGAAGTACCATATAAAACCCCTTGATTTCCTATAGGTGGGTCCTTTTCCTTCTTCCTTTGGCCAGAGAGAGACAGGTAACATCGAGCTGGGCCTGCTGCTCCCCCCTTTTGGGGAGCTGGCCTGAGGCCTGGCTGGATTCCATCGGCTCCCAGGTGAAGGGGGGGAAGGAGAAGTTGCTGTTTTGTAACTGCTACTTTCTTCAAATTTCCGTAGAGCAGAGAAAAACCTCTGCTGGGCCCCTGATGGGAGCTATGGGCACCATTTAAGCTAAGGCCACCCCAATTTGCACTGAGGGGTGGCTGAGAAGGCATTTATGATCTTGCCTGGGTGGTGTTTTTTGGTGGTGTTTTTTTTTTTGTTTGTTTTTTTTTTTTTTTTTTTTTTTTTTTTTTTTTTTTTTTTTTTTTTTTGTGATTCTGGACTGCCTGAGTGCTTTAATCTCTAATGTTTCTGCGTGAGTTTTTCCTCCCTCTTCAATTCGGCCTTGAACATCTAATACCATGAGCTACAGAGAGACAGACTCAGAGCAGATTTAACTCTTTCTTAGCAACATGAAGCTTCCAGAGCATGGCCCTTCTCTGAGAGAGTAAAGAAAGACAGAGTGAACATAAAGAACAACAGCATGAAGTCAGTAGCAAGAGTGAAAAGACTATTAAGACAGAGGGTTGAAGAGTTGGTTGTTCTATTCTTACTTGAGCCATGGAAATGAACTCTATATTTAAGTCATTCTTGTAAATCATGGGAAAGATATGCATTTGGGGAGATGATTGTTTTGTGTGTAGATTTGAGCAAAAGTGTTTGTGATGAACTAAGTAACATCCTATAAGATGCTTGAACAGAGATAAAGATGAGAAGCCCCCTGCACCAGTGAAGAAGTGAGAAGGTATCTCTATACCTTGAGATGAAGAATCCTTTGCTTTGGAGTTATTCATCTTTAAAAAGTGACACCCCAGTATGCAAAAGTCTAAGACCCATGACCCATAAGCAGCTTGGGAACCTGCTCCTGGGAGGGTCACAAAGGTAGGTTTCTCTGGGTGGTTGTTTTTGTGACAGTTTAAAACCCACAAGAGAACTGTTCTAAGTTGTCAGTAAGATCCATGACTCTAGAAGACACTCTTCCCCTAATGAATTGATGAAAGACTATTGTCAGATAGTGAAACTGACTGAAAATTACAATTTTTGTCTCTTTATGTTGTTTTGTAAGAAAGTGAACCATTTGTAAGGAGAGGGAAAAGTGTTTTTTTAAAGTTTCATTCCATTTTAGTTTTTTTCCAACTTGCTTTTTTTTCTATTTTTTTAGTGTATGTTAATAAATTATTTGTTAATTTTAAAGTTGAGCCTGCTTTGTTTTTCTCCTAGTCTCTCTCTCATGAAAAGAGTAAATACCATGACCAAAATGTAGTGAACGTGAAACCACTACATTAATTAGTGTTTCTGCCTAATTTAAAATTAAAATTATGACAAGGAGTAAGAGCAGCTCTCAGTTGTACAGGACTTTCAAGTCTTGCTTATCCCAGCAGTGCATGCACTGTAGTTTGGGATCCTTGGTCCTAACCTATGCAATTCTAGTTATGTCTATAATATCCTTCATTAACCAGCAGTTGATACCTTTCTAGAATTATGTTTGGCACCGTACGTGTATATGATATATGAGCAATGTTATTCACATTTTTTTCCTTCATTTTTTGTGAAGGTCAAGCTTCATTTTAGCATTTCAGATACTTTTTGGACTCATAATCCATCTGTCTAGCCACTTAGCTGCCTTTCCAAGATGCCTTCTTGCTGCTTATCAGTACACTATTTGAATGCATCATGAGATTATTTATAAATGATGCATAAATCCTGGCTTTTTTTCCTTAGTAATATGAGGGGAAATTTACATTTAAATGCATGTAGGTGCAATTACAGCTATGGGGAAAAAAAAAAAAAAAAAAAAAAAAAAAAAAAAAAAAAACAAAAAAAAACCAACTTTGACTTAAATAATCTGCCTCAGTGGGGAGGTAGATTTGCATTTAACTGCTTCAGTTTTGCACATATTTGGGCAGTTTTACAGGTATTGACAATTACACAAACCCAGAAATTTATCTGCATAAACAAAGGTAACGGAATTTGTTGGTTTGTTTTTTAGGGGTTTTGTTTCTTTGGTTGTTTTTGTCCTAGTGCTGAATTTATTTTTATGGCATTTCCAAATTATTTTTATTTAAAGCATTTGTAAATGTGGGGCCAGAGTGCACTACTAGGCCTTTGCCAACCTGAGCAACCTCATCAGGGATGCACATCCCTGAGCTACATCACAGGTGTGACTGTGCTCAGCCTTGCTCTGGCTACTCTCATGTAGCAAACAATGGCCTTTGTGGTTGGTTATCACTCCTGACTCATTACCTTGCCTTTCTGGGACTGTGGAAGACCACATCCAGGTCAGAGAGAGATTGGCTTTGGGTGTCTTTCCTTAGGCTATGCTGGGGGATCATGCTTGGCTCCTGGCTTATGTGTCTTTGTGAAGCAGCTTCATTCAAGCATCTGCCTGATCCTTGTATAAATTCTGATTCCGTTAGACAAAACTGACAGATTTCTGGATTATAAGCTAATCACAGGACAAACACAGAAAGAAAAGAAATTCAAGAATAATGTCCCACTGATTTGTTAATTAGTAATTCATGAGTAAATAAAACAGATTGCAGCATCTTTCCAATCAAGTCACCCACAGAATTAATTTTAAAATTATTACAGAGTAAAAACTTGCTTTTTTTTCTTAGTCACATTTCCAGAAAGTCAGTGTTCTTCCAGATATAATGATGATATAAACCACAGTAAAAAATAATAATATGGTGGTATCACTAAGCAACAGAAAATTAAGTCAGTTATTCATGACTACAAAGCATATTCTGACAGAGATTGACCAAAACAATTAGAAAGGAATTTTAATGTAGAAAATTGCAAGTACAGTACAATGATCTACCTCACAATCATTTCAAAGTCTTGTGCAAGCTAATCTAGTTGATCTTGCTACGTACAGAAGACTGAACTCGATAATTTCCAGAGGTCCTTCCAAATTCCTCCTTTCTGTAATTCTGTGATTCAAAAGTTTGATAAATAAATTCCTCATCCTTTTGACTCTTCTAAAAACACTAGCCTTTGACTATGCAAGTTTCACTTTCACCTCTGCAAGTACCATGATGGATAAGCACATGTACACATCTAGGTTTCAATTTCTCATAACAAACCTATGAAAAGATCTCTCACCACATCACAATGATATTCATGTCAGCCCTCTACACTTGATGTGCTTCTTTCTTGTTTTATGCCTCTACCCCCTCACATTCAGGGCCTAAACATACAATCCTATTTCCATTCAAAGCAAGTAGTAGTCACAAAAAAACTAGTGTATGGAAAGAATTAAAAAGCCCATCTGACACAAAATCTCAGCAGAGATTTTTATCTCAGGATTCATCAGCTTTATTTCTCTGCTTGATTCATAGGTAGAGTGAATTTGCATCTGTTCATTAAAACTCACACACACACACACACACACACAAAAAAAAACAACCACACACACACAAATAAAAAAAACACAGAACCCCACCCCAGAAATCCATATACAAGTTCCATTTTAGGATTTTGCTGAGATAGATTGCTAGTGGCTCAGTTTCCGTACTAGAAATATGTCACAAAATGTCTTCCTTATCCTTTGAAACCTGTAATGTCTTGTGGGGCTTTTTTCCTACAATTTAATGTAATTATAAATTATATATTTATATCTCTCCATGTGTGTATATACCTATATCTCTCTGTATAAGGATGTAATAATTCTGTTCTACTGTTAACAGAATGCTGTCAGGGGCTCCCCTTAGTCACATTAAAAGGAAATACCCATAGGAACATACAGTTAGAGACAATTTTAGGAAATCTACTTTGTAAATTCCAATTTCTTGCCTCTATTTTCATTCCTTTTTAAAAATTATTTCCCTCACATAATTTTATTTCATCTAAAATGATGAAGATTTTTTCACCCTTGTGAAGTATTTTGTTACCTACAGAGGAAAATAAGACCTACTATATAACATAGTAAACTATGTATGTTGTGTAGGTTATCCACTAGGAAAAGGTTCTTCACCCAGATGGTGACTGGGCACTGCAAAAGGCTCCCCAGGGAAGTGGTCACAGCACCAAGCCTGACAGAGTTCAAGAGGCATTTGGATGATGCTCTCAGGCACACAGTGTGACTTTTGGGGTATCCTGTTCTTGGCCAGGAGCTGGACTTCGATGATCTTGATGGGTGCCTTCCAACTCATCAAATTCTATGATTCTATGATAATCTTACATCTAGAGATAGCATAATTGTTTATGGGATTGTGCTTACCCAGTCAAAAACACCACTCAACACATCACTTTGGATACCCCAATTAAAATGGAAGCATACAGCAAATTCCATCCCATTAACAGAATATATGGTTAGAAGACTGTGCAAATAATGGATTCAGTCTCTTAGAATAGGACGTGTTTTGCTTAATGCCTATCTTCTGTGTTAAATGTCAGTGTTCTCATTGCACAGAAGAGAAAACAGACCTTTCAAATGCATAAGAGATCTCACTTAAAACATTTGGTCTTGGATGGGAAGAGTCACATGGGAAAAGTACCAACTTTTCCCTTAAGTGTGAAAAGTGTATCCAACTGAATGAAATGTAGGCATGTATCTTGTAAACTCTTACATCTGTTCAGGTAGTATTAAAATTCCAAAGTGGAAACAAAATTGAATTTAGATTAAAAATATTTTGTAAGTATTTGTTGTTTACTACTCTTGTGCCTTCTGCTCTTCCTTAATGACTGTAGCACTTACTGATTTCCAGTAGAGATGATCATACCACCCAAGTACTGCCCAATATCTAATTGCTCTATGGAATTACACGAGATATTGCAGATGAACCATATAACTAAACCTACACTCACTTTTTATAGGAACAAGGTTCGAGGTACTAATGAGTGACTGATTGGAGAGACTGTGTCTGAGTTCTATGTGACCTCCCAGATTCACTAGTATAGAATGCCCAAAGTATGAAATTTTGACACCCAAGTGAGAAGAACTTGTGATAGGAAAATGTCATTAGTAATTTGTAAACTCTGGAAAAATTAAAACATGCTTCTAGCTGGAATAATTGGAGTTTCATTATGAATGAAAGCCGCAAAAATATGTAAGGATCTGAATACTTACTCATATTGTTAAACCTGAAAATATAGGAGACCCAAAATTGTGGTTAAACATCATAGGTTCCTATATTTGTCAGATTCTAAATATGCCTTATATAGCTCATCTCGACTTCACAAAATTTAAATAAGCAGCTGTTAAGAATGGTTTTGTACATTCTATACACAAAGGCACATGATTTATTCCTGTTGTAGCCATATTTCAAATTGTTGAAGTTGCGCTGATCTGATGTTTCAGTATTATTCATTTTCATAAGTCTGTCATTAGCATATAATATGACTTTAACAACTTCCTTAGTTTCATTTTAAATTTGAATATTCATGGTATGTATTTATAAATTCTAATCAGAATGATGACTATTGATATACTTGTTCACATCCCCACATGACAATTTTCAGAATTCGCCTTCATACCACTTATGGGACTGAGTATCTCCTCATTTCATGCTCTGGCTGTACATATTCTATCATTAAGCATCTGACACTCTCCATTTGTAGTACAGAGGAATGATGCCAGATCAGGGACTGTGAGTTTCATGTGTTTTCAGAGCCAAATGTCCAAAATATATGTTCATCAACTTTAAGATGGTGAAGTAATAGACCATATATTTATGGCTCGTGGAAAAGTCATTATTTGAACATCCACCATGTTAAGGGTGAATATTTCAAACAGAGAAAACAGCCAAAGTAGGCAACAGTTTTGATCTCGGTATCCCTGGTGGTTATACCAAAAGTCCATTTGGACCCTTTGGGTCCTTGAAGTACTCTTTCCTGAGGGTACTTGGTTAGTTAACACCAGAGGAACTCCTAATTGTCCTAGTCCTGCCCTAAGAGAGCCCCTACACAGTCTGGGAGAGGATAGAGCTCCTGTAGTGAGAGACTGGGACAGGCGGTGTGGATTATTCCTTGCTTGTGAAAAAGCAAGCAGCTGTGGGATTGTCTTTACTCAAGAACCTGGGTGTACTTGGCAAATAATGCAGAAGGAGGAGGAAATCTAGTGCCTGCTTTCTGGAGAATTTTCTTCCTTGGAACAAATAACCAGTGATGTGAGTTGCATGTTGTAGGAAGTAATGTAGCAGAAACTACCTGAACTGATGAAGAGTAAGTTCAGAATGAACCGGGTGAGTGCAGTGATGACTAAAATCCAGCTGGTGATAGCATGCAGCAGTCAAACATATTGCTTCTGTTGTCCTGAGCAACCACCATGATGCATGAGTCCCAGATCACAGTCTGTTTTCCTGGACATTTTGTGGAGTGACAGAGACCCATAGAGTGGGCAAATTAGCTCTCTCTGTTAAGGCACTGGGTAGCTAATCAGAATCTATAAATAATAAAGATGGTTTAAGGATGTAGTATAATTTATAAGAGTGGGTAAAAGGGGATTTCAAGAATAAGAAACATACAATTGAATGGTCAGAAGATATGTAAATATATCAGATTATGTGGGACCAGAGCATTTTGCAAAAGGTATGGAATAAGGTCTAGAGATTGTGTTGGATTTGGCCAAGATGGAGTTAATTTTCCCCAAAGCATCCCATGTAGCACTTTGCTTTTACTTGTAGTTGCAAGATTGTTGATAATATTTTGACTGTTGCTGAGCAATACTCCTACAGTATCAAGGCTGTCTTCACTGAACTCCTACACAATAGCCACAAGGCTGGGTCCAGGCAAGAGTTTGGGAGGAGGCACAGCTGGGACAGATAACACAAACTGTCCAAAGCGATGTCTCATATCATATGACCCTGCCCAGCAACAAAAAATGACGGGAAAGATGAGGAAGGGGAGTGATGATTGTTGTTAAGGTGACACTCTCCAAAGCAACTGTGACACGTACTGAGACTCTACTTACCCAGAAGTCACTGGACATTACCTGGTGATGGAAAGTAGAGCAAAAATCGTATTTTGTTTTGCTTCTCTGCACAACCTTTGCTTTCTTTGCATAAACTGCCTTTATCTCAATAATAAGATAAATGTTTTGTCTTATTTTCTCCCACTGCCCTGCTGATGTGGAGGAGTGAGAAAGCCACCAGCCAAGGTTAACACAACACATTTACTTAAAAATGAGATTCACTCTTTGGAGTCAGAATAAACTCCAGTGTCAAGCCATCATGCCTTTTGCATATCTGGAAAATTTGAGTAATTAACAAGAGAAACAAAATTAAACTGAACAGAGACACAGAATGAAACTAAGATATGATGACATTTTTAATGACAAAATCTAGTTTGAATTTATCCTTAGTATAAGAGACAAAGATATTTTAGGTGGTGGAGGAATACCTAGAAATGCAGTGGCCAGCATGAAAAGGGATGTGTAAGAGAGAAATTATCTTTGCAATGTCTGAAGGAATTGAATTTTCATTGATTTCTATGGGATAAAAAATTTGTGCTGGTTTGTTCTCTTGTCTCCGTCAAATAATTTTTTTATTTTTTTTTTTCCCCTGGAAATCACTGGTTCTGAATAATTTTGTACATTCATAAAATAGATTGATATTTAATCTTTGGGAGAAATGCATCTGTTAACATTTTCTGCAAAGCATTAGTGGAAAGTATATCCCAATTAAAGTCAGAAGTTTTCAGAGGATGTAATAGAGTCTTCACAGATATTTTCCAGAGAGTAGAAATCTCAGCAGGTGGGAAATGTTTGGTTTGTAATTAACAGTATGTAGTTATTGTTAAGGAATGTAATTTTTTATTTTTAAGGCTGACAATTTCACTTCTATGTTTCCATTTAAATTTTCTACCAGGCAAAAAAATACTGAAGACCAAAAATGAATGGATAGATAAATAAAGTTTTGTGGGGGTTTTTTGGTTTTTTTGTTTTGTTTTGTTTTATTTTTGTTTGTTGTTTTTTGTTTGTTTTTTTTTTCCTCATCAAGTGTGTGCACTTCTTTCTTTAGGCCAGCGATACTGTATGTCTGAGATGTCCTTTTTTTATATCATTACCTATCCTATGTTGCCTCTTGTTCCCATCCCTCTCCACTATTTTTTCTCCACAGAAGTACTTGCTCCATTTCTACCAGACTGTTCCCAAACATGAAAATAAGCTTATTCTAATAGAGTGTGAAAAAATGTCCAAAGATAGCATATCAAAATTTCCAAACACTGTTGTGCATCATGAGAAGATGGAATGAAAGGAATCATTTCTCCCTCAGCAGCTCCAGACAACCAAGGAATATGGAAATGCATTTCTGTATCTTTACTAGAACCAAGTATGGCTGCATTTTTTGAGATTTAGATAATTTCTTAAAACAGTCTTTAAACTATTATCACTTTTCTTATTTTTTAATGTTGGAAAGACATTCATGGACATGAGGTCTCTTTTCTCCTTCTTTTCTTTTCTTTTCTTTTCTTTTCTTTTCTTTTCTTTTCTTTTC
>JANEHK010000003.1:27405432-27419708 GCA_025960845.1 Tachycineta bicolor
TTCTTTTCTTTTCTTTTCTTTTCTTTTCTTTTCTTTTCTTTTCTTTTTTCTTTTCCCTGCACGAAATTGTGGTTGTGCCACAAGAACATAAAAAAAGTAAATCAAACTAGCCGCAGACATCTAGTCAATTTAAGAAACTTTTAAGTCAAGTAGTGGGCAAATCCAATAAAGCTGATGAAAATTCCTTTCTTAATTGAATATTAACAGCCAACATCTACTGGATCACAATGAGATTTTGACACATAACTCATAAAATGCATAAATTGTTGTATGGCTCCATTTCCATAATTCTCTTTAAATATGTGTAAGGAGTAAAAGATTAGCAAGGCATTTAACTAACTCTAAGTACCCACAAACAGCTTTTCTTGAGCAACGTCGTGTAATTCTAGTGAAAAGCCTCTTAGAAACCTATTTGTTTGTCTGGTTTTTTTTATAATTTGCCTTAATAGTATTATTACAATTCACCCTTGAAGAGGAAATTCCACCTGATTTCAGAACCACATAATGTAGATGTGATAAAGATTGCAGTCATGACCTCAAAGATTTTACTTGTGTGGATGATGGGAGACAATCAGAGAATCCTGGGTAGGTTATAAAGAGCAGTTGTGCCTCTAAAGAGACCAGTTGTGATCCAGAAACTTAAATAAAATGAACAAGAATTTATATAGAAAATACAGAATAGAGTTCTAATTCTATTTATCTAGAAGATATACAATGAAATTTAGACAAATTTGCATGTGTTTATCAAACTGAGCTAGGAATAATTCTGTACCTTCTTTATAAATTCTTGTGCCCGCGGGGGGGTGGTTTGGGGTTTTTTGTGGTTTTATGGTCTTTCTTGTGTACTGTCTCTATAGTCTTCTCTAATTTGGAATTTTATTATCATATCCAAGAATATTCTTTCACTGAATAGAATATTCAAGAATAGAATAGAATATTCTTTCACTGAATAGAATATTCAAGAATATTCTCTCAACTGTGTCATAATAAATGTCTTTATTCATAGAAAAAGTCCTTAGTCAAGGTTTCTTAAAACTGAAGTTGTGTATCTAGCCTTCACGTTTGTAGTACTAATATAAATGTCTCAGGATGCTCAAATGAGATTAGTTTCAAAGAGGGTTTATATCTTTTGGTGACGCTATAGTAAAATGTAATTAAATAACTGCTCTCTCTTCCACTTTCCTTTTACTCCTTTGTAGCTTCTTCTCTTGTTTCAGACCTCTCCCCTACCCCATAAAATAATTTCCTAAAATGGTAATATCTAGAAAAAAAGCTGAAAATATTAATTGTCTAAAATATTTTTTAAAATATCCTCCAAAACTTTTTCTTTAGTTAACTTTAATTATTTTTTATGCAGACTCGTTGCTGGGAAAACAGCCCAGCCTGATTTGCAGTGTTCTCGGTTTTTCTCTAGCACCTCAGCCTTTCAAGAGACTGATAAGTTTTGATGCCATATTTTAGCATTTGCAGAACAATGCTCTTAGAGGATGGGAGCCAGAAGGATTCTCTTCAAAGTCACACACAAGCTACACAGCCCATCACTTCACACTTTTCTTCTACTTTGTTGATAGTATTTGTATACTTGATTTAAACATATATAGGGCTTCCTTTGACTTAATTTTATGCTTTCAGACAGGCAGAAATATAAAACTGAGCAAAAAAGGTCACAGATAATATTCATTAAAATTTAATACAGGCATTTTAGCCACTCTTCATGGGGGAATTTTAGAAGTATAAACAATAAAATCCTCAATAAGAGTCTTCAACTCTGCTTTAATTTCTTCCTCTAATAGTATATGAAATCCTAGAATGTTTAATAATTATCTGGTAGTGGAAAAGCTATGAATATTTTTAATTTGCTAGTTGTCCTAAGGTGATTTTATGATGCTTGTATCCCCAATCGTCTGTTCTGTTTGTGCTGTATATTGAGTTCTGTGACTTTAAGACTGGCTCTGGGAGCCAAGGGGGAGCAAGAAGAAGCATGGAGCTTGTTTTGAGAAAACTGCTTGACTCCTACACATTCTTCTCCATACTGGGTGTTTGGCTGAGGCTTGGAGAGACTGTAGGACAGAGATCTTTTTGCCTCTAGCTAGTTCTAGATAGCTAGGGCAGATAAGTTTCCTGGATTTTATTATTTTTTTTTTTTTTTAACCTTTTTCTTGGGACTGTTTAAACCTGCTCTGGACTGAAAAACCCAGGGGAGCACTGGGGGCTGCACCTGCAGCCCACTGGGGCCTGGACCTCAGCATTTTCCAGCAGCACTGGAGGGACTGGGACTGATGAGAGACTGAGAGAGAGCCGAGCTACATCCACAGCAAGAACTTTCTCAATTTGCCATCTCACTCCAGAATGAGAGGTTTTATTGTCTCATATTATTCATTCTTTGTACTTGTGGGCATTTTGTCTGTTAAGTAAAATAGTTTTTTCTACTTTTCTCTGAGAAAGTTCTTTCCTGGACCAGTTGGGGGAAGGGAAAGTTTGGGTCTGCTCTCTAGAAGGACCCCATTCAGAGGTTTTCTCCCAAATTCAACCTAAACCAGGACATTAGTTTAGTGTATATGGAGATGCTGATAAATAGCAGGTTGCAGGTAGTTAAGTTTGTTAGTCATTCTCCCCTTAAAGCTTCAAAGCAATTTTTATATAAAAATTGTGCAGAATATTTTTCAACATAGGAAAGAAACAGGAAAATGAAACATGTAAAATTGCCAAATGTGATTGAAATAATAAAAGATTCAGGAACCAGATAATTCAAACTAGCTTTTAATGAAGTGCTTTTAACATGCCAGCACCATAAAGTAATTTGAGTAATGTTTTATTTTTATAAATATACTTTACATCCTAAAATAGTAACAAGTTTTGGTATGAGAGTACATGATGAAATGCAAAATTAATTTTTTCTTCAAATTGAAATTACTCCATGTTAGTTTAATAAAGAGCGCTAAATACAGAAATATAAAGTGGGAGACTATAGTATTAAATATGATTATAGAAGTTAAAATTTTAAAAAGCATCATCTCACTATTATCTGTGTGCTGGTAGAACATGCAAAAGCAAATATTAGAGTTTGTAGAGATGGTAAAATTATGAATTTATAAATGAAGGGGCATGTATTCCTTGACAAAATAAAAATAAATACCTGTTTACTTCAGTCTTTTCCCTAGACACTCATTTGCACTTTATTGCTGAGTAAGGCATATATATACATGACTGGTTCTCAAAAAGTTAAATGACAGTAATTTGGGTCTTCTTATATTTCTCAGTGAATTTAAGCTATAAGCTTAGAAGAAAAATTGGGAACTCTTGCATAACCTAGTGGAGATAAAGAAAGCAGAACCACATCAAATATGTAAAATAAGAAAATAATATTAGATATTAAAGAGGTGTAGATATAAATAAAACAAGAAATACCTCATAAGACTTCTACTTGTATGCTATTCAGCTTCCATTTCTATGTAAATGATAAAATCTGAATCAGGTACTTACAGAACTGGAAACATGCATCATTGAAGAGTCTGTCAGGAATCACATTTATTAATAATATATCCAATGGGTTTCCACTTCCAGTCCTAATGTATTGGACTTTAAATGTTACCACCTGCAAAATCCTGTCAGTATGACAAACTTAAAATAAATGTGTTGCATGATGTGATAGGTTGGCCCTAGCTGGACACAAAGTGCCCACCAAACCCATTCTATAGCTCCTGTCCTCAGCTGATAAGGGGAGAAAAAATAAAACAAAAGGTTCATGGGTCAAGAAAAGTGTGGGAAGAGATCACTCACCAGTTACTATCATAGGCAAAACAGACTTGACTTGGGAATTTAATTTAGTTTATTACCAAGCAAATAGGATAGTGATATCCTACCAAGTAGGATAATGAAAAATAAAATCAAATGTTTAAAATATTTCTACTTCCAATGCCCACCTTATTCCTGGGCCTAACTTCACTCGCTAAATTCTCTACCTCCTTGTCCCTAGCTGTACAGTAAATGTGGGTTGCAGTCAGTTCAGCACATGCTGTCTCTGCCACTTCTTTCTGCTCAGGGAGATGGCTCCTCATACTCTTCACCTGCTCAAGTGTGGCATCCCTCCCATGGGAGTCAATTTTCTGTGACTTCTTTCGAATCTTTGCCATGGACTTCAATTTTTCATGAACTGCTTCAGCATGGATGCCTTCCATGAAGTCACAAATCCTGCAAGCAAACCTGCTCCAGTGCTCCTCTCTCCACAGGATCACAGGCCTAGCCAGTAGCCTTCTTCAGCATTGGTTTCCCACAGGGTCATAGCCTCCACTTTTGGGCATCCACCTGCTCTTTTGTGGGATCCTCCAGGGGCTGCAAGTGGATCTCTGCTGCTCTGTTGAGCTTCATGGGCTGCAGGGTCATGGCTGCCTGTCACGGTCTGGATGGTGGAGAGGCGCTGTGACCTTCCTCGCCAGAACCATTTTTAGAAAGACATAGTATATGGCACGGATACAGGCACTTAGGGTGATCAACTCTTTTGTGATTGCTGCCTTGGCAATCAGGCCATGACTGCCACTCCAGGCCACGCAGGAGAAGGAACTATGGCATGGGGTCTTCCAGTCCTCAGGAGTCTTCTTTATACAGTGAAGACTGAAAGGGAAGAACCAGAAGAACCGAAGGGCTCAAGGGAGCATGGATTATATAGGGAAACCAGGGTGTGGGGTTTTACGTCTTAGCCAATAGGGAAAGGAATTAGGAAACAGAACAATCAGGGAGACGATCCAAAAAGAACCAAACAATGGGGGTAAAAACCAGCAACTGGGGAACTAACCAATTAGAAGTAACAAATTAACATAATGTTGCACATGCTCATGGATTTGATATGCTTTGGTCACCATGAGCTAAATAGAAGTCTCTTGAGGCGACTTCCCAGGTGAAGGCCACTACAACCAGAATCAGCCTAAAGGCTGCACTTTTTCTGTGGGAGAGCAATATCTTCTGTGAATAGTCTAGGAGCCACAACAGTTGCCTTATCCTCTTCGTTTTTACCAAACTGCTGAGGAATCTGTTCTCCAGTGCATGGATCAAGTCCTCCAATACCTTCTGCACTGAGTTTGGTGCCTTCAGAGTTGTTAATCTCAAAATCCTTACTCACCTCTTCTATGGTTGCAATTGCTTGCATGAAACAAATTTTCCCCCTCAAAATTATGTAATCCTAGACGCACTGCCATTATCATTGGTGGGCTCAGCCTCAGCCATAGGGGGGTCTCTATTGGAGGGGCCTGGCATTAGTACCATTGGATGTCAGGGAAACTTCTAGTAGCTTTTCAGAGAGTCCATTCCTGCATCCCCCTGCTACCAAAACCTTGCCACATCAACCTAATACACATGACTCCAGTATTTCCAGGTAAACTAAATCAGTTCTTTCAGACTGTACACACACAGACATATACATGTTTATTTTGGGGTGCTTGTGCTCTTGAGCGTTATTTTTTCCATTGGCTTCCAAAAGCCAAAAGGACTGAAAAATAGATCTCAACTCTTTTTTTTTTTTTTTTTTTTTTTTTTTTTTTTTTTTCCCATTTTTTCATTCTTCAATGCATGCATTCTTTAAAATATTTGATATATGTGGCATTTATCTAAATACTTTATGAAACTATCCATCCAAATTTCCCTTATTTGGACTTCGGTCTTTTGTCTGTTGGCTGCTTTATTTGCTGAAATTTCCTGATTGTCTGCTTTTGACTTATCTGACTTATATAAAGAAGACTACTTTTTTTTTTTTTTTTTTTTTTTAAATAGGAAATATCTAGATGTTTTGAGGACATAAGTGAAATGATCTTTTCAGGGGGAACTTAATCTTTGCAATCTTGTGAAGTATTTTCACTGGAAGTATAGAGATTCCATACTCAGGTATCCCCTGTTATGTACTGAAAAGAGAATAGAAATAATTTCAAAAGGTGAGAAAGAATGAGTAAAAAGTAAGCAGCTATGATTTGTAACATGTCTTGTATTCATTGAAATATACAAAACTAGAGATAATCATGAACAAATGATCAAGACTGGTCGGTGGTGCAAAGTAGGACAGAGATAATGTTTAAGAACACAGTGGTCCAAAAAGAATATGTCATAAAACAGTTCTGCTAAAACTGTTTTTAGGATTTTTTTGCTACATTTGGAATTTCTCTATTTTTTAGTGTTATACAGAACAGTAGATTTTCCATCCTAACTACAACACCATTTTCCACATTGTCATCACTGCAGCCATTGCCATGACATTGAACCATACTGTGAACTGTCATGCTTTGTTTTTCCAGCAATAACAGTTTCAGAAAGTATCTGAATTATGTTTCACTCAACTGACAGTTAAAATGTTAGTATTTCTTTCTTCTTTTAACAACTCTTAAATTATTCATTAAGTGGCCTTCTTGACTGGAGCAAGAAGTCAGTTTTCCTGCCGTTTATTTGGATAGAATATCTTCAATTTAAGCTTAAGGATAACATTTTTTTGTAGCCTAGCAGTTGCCAGGAAAAAAAGTTACCATTATTGTTTTTAGCTATCAGTAATTTTTTGTTGTTGTTTTTTAACAATCTTCTTTACCAGTAAGCCTAAAAGTTAGAACTAATTCACAGCTGTATTGGGTTGACCTTGGCAAGCCACCAGGTGCCCACCAAACTAATTGCTCTATCACTCACCCTCCTCAACATGATGTAGACAGAAAACATTACAAAAAATTTCTGGGTTGAGATAAGGACAGGGTGATCACAAAGAAATTACAGTCACTGGCTAAATAGATTTGAATGGGGAAATTAATCTAATTTATTGCCTAATAACCAAAGTAGGATGATGAGAAATAACAAACCCCCAAACACTCAAATCTTTCCTCCCAACCTTCCCTTCTTCCTAAGCTCATCTTCATTCCCATCTCTTCTGCTTCCTTCCATTAAATGGTGAATGGAGAATGGGGATTGCAATCAGTTTATAACACATTATCTCTTTATTCCCCTTTCTCCTTTTTAGCTGCTCCAGGATAGGCTCTCTCCCGTAAGATAGAGTTCTTCATGGAATTCACCAGTGTGGGTCCTTCTCATGAGACTGCAGTTCCTCGACAACTGTTCTGGCAAAGGTCATTTCCATAGGAGGTACAGTTTTTCAAGGATAGGCTGCTCCAATGTCATTCCCCCATAGGGCCACAGAACAGAAAATCTGCTCCTCCATGCGCTCCCTGTGTGCACTACTCCAGCATGGAGTCCTTCATGGGCTGCAGGATAGATATCTGCTCCACCCTCAAGGGGACATTGCACATCACTCTTGTCCAACTCGCAGACTGTGATGTCTGGAGCACCTTCGTTCTTTCTTCTTCACTGATCTTGGTGTCTACAGGATTGTTTCTCTCACATCTTCTCACTCCTCTCTCACGGCTGCTTTCACACAGAAATTTTTACTCTTTTTTGAATTTGTTATCAAAGAAGAGCAAGCAGCATGATAGACTGTCTCAGCTTTGACCAAAAGCATGTCCATCCTGGAGGTGGCTGAATTGAACTATGCCTGAAAAGGTGACAGCTTCTGAAATTTTCTCACAGAAACCTTCTCTGCCACTCCTTCCACTATCTGCTACCAAACCTTGCCAAATAAACCCAATAAAATAGTTCTGAAAAAAACCTTCATAGAGTGTTTTCTGGGTTTTGAGATGAATTCCCTAAGTTTTAAACTTTACCCCTCCCTGAGGCATTTTTATTTACCATGCTAAATAATATAAAAAATGCCAATTTCAAGGAAAGGTGCTAAAAATTGTTCAATGTAATTTTATATATTTGAAAATTAAAATTTGTGTAAGAAATAATCCCACATTTCAACCCTTTTTACTTCTCACTCTCCTGTTTTACTGTCAGTCCTTACCCATTATATCTTCGCATGCTGTTTTGCAGAAAAAAATATAAATGTGAGAAAAAAGCGACAACCAACATAATGACTATATTATATATTTGTTAAGTACATTAACATTATTTTAAAACCAGTTGTCATAGGTTAGTACAGTTTAGTTTTTTTAGTTATAAAAGAATGTAAAATAATTCTCCAGATCAGGACCTGGGACAGAGACCTATCAGAGAGTTAGTTAGAATATTGACATCTATTCTAACCACTGAAATCGTTGGCTATGGCTTTGGGAAGTACCATATAAAACCCCAGGAATTTCCTGTAGGTGGGTCTTTTTTTTCTTCTTCTTCCTTTGGTCAGAGAGAGACAGATAGCATTGAGTTGGACCTGCTGCTCCCCCCTTTTTGGGGGGGAGCTGGCCTGAGGCCTGGCTGGATTCCACCGGCTCCTGGGTGAAAAGGGGGGAAGGAGAAGTTGCTGGTTTTTAACAGCTACTTTCTTCAGACTTCTTTAGAGCAGGGAGAAATCTCTGTGAGGCCCTGATAAGAGCTATGGGCACCATTTGGGCTGAGGACACCCCAATTTACACTGAGGGCTGGGCTGAGAAGGCATTTATGATCCTGCTTGTTTTTTTTTTTTTTTTTTAAATTCCGGACTGCCTCAGTGCTTCAGTCTCTGATGTTTCTGCGAGTTCTTCCTCCTTCATCAGCTCGGCCTTGAACATCTAATACCATGAGCTACAGAGAGAGAGAGACAAAGACTCTGAGCAGATTTAACTCTTTCCTAGCAACATGAAGCTTCCAGAGCTTGGCCCTTCTCTGAGAGAGTAAGGAAAGACAGAGTGAACATAAAGAACAACAGCATGAAGTCAATAGAGCAAGAGTGAAAAGACTATTGGGACAGAGGGTTGAAGAGTTGTTTGTCTTATTCTTACTTGAGCCATGAAAATAAACTCTATATTTAGGTCATTCTTGTAAATCATGGGAAAGATATGCATTTGGGGAGATGATTGTTTTAATTTGTGTGTAGATTTAAGCAAAAGTGTTTGTGATGAACTAAGTAATATCCTATAAGATGCTTGAACAGAGATAAAGATGAGAAGCCCCCTGCACCAGTGAAGAAGTGAGAAGATATCTCTGTACCTTGAAGTGAAGAATCCTTTGCTTTGGAGTTATTCACCTTTAAAAAGTGACAACCCAGTATGCAAAAGTCTAAGACCCATGACCCATAAGCAGCTTGGGAACCTGCTCCTGGGAGGGTCACAAAGGCAGGTTTCTCCGGGCGGTTGTTTTTGTGACAGTTTAAAACCCACAAGAGAACTGTTCTAGGTTGTCAGTGGGATCCATGACTCTAGAAGATACTCTTCCCCTAATGAATTGATGAAAGACTATTGTCAGATAGTGAAACTGACTGAAAATTACAAGTTTTGTCTCTTTATGTTGTTTTGTAAGAAAGTGAACAGTTTGTAAGGAGAGGGAAAAGTGTTTTTTTAAAGTTTCATTCCATTTTAGGTTTTTTTCCAACTTTCTTTTTTTTTCTATTCTTTTAGTGTATGTTAATAAATTATTTGTTAATTTTAAAGTTGAGCCTGCTTTGTTTTTCTCCTAGTCTCTCTCTCACGAAAATAGTAAGTACCAAGACCAAAATTTAGTAAACGTAAAACCACTACACCAGTTCAGTCCCCTAATAAAATTGTTTCCTTTGCAATGAGCTCATGCAAAGACATAGACTATAATTATACGGATGTTACAAATATATCATGGCAAACAATTCTTTATGAGATTCAGCAGAGAAAAAATTAACCAAATAAATTTGATACAATTTGAAATAAGTGTGCATTTTACCTACTTTTATTTTATTTGAATTAAATATTTCATTACACTGTGATATTTCTAGAGCATGAAAAAATTACCCAAAACTGGGAGAAATTCTCAAATAAAAGAATACCAAGGTATAATGGTATAATGGCATTGTTATCTCATATTTCATAGCTTTTGTTGTTGTTGTTGTTAAAGCATAAGAATATCAATATTTCAGCATCCTTTTTTTTTTTAATATTTATATACATTCTTCTATATGCATGAGAATGTGTCTTTAACATATGGACCTCTAAAAATACATTTTCCCTAATACAAGATTTGGGCAACGATTCTAAATTAAATATTGATAGCTTTATGAAATAAAGAAATGCATAAACAAATAAATAAATAATGTATGATACAGTATTTACAGAATATATATATAGTGTTAGTATTTTAATTTAGGACAATTGTCTTAAAGAATCAAATTAATTAACACTGAATATTCCCATTTTCATTTTACCATGCTTTTTACTGGTTACCTCAATGCAGCATTTTAGTGTCACTGCTTTGGGGCTTTTTTGTAACAATGGTTTCTAGCTGGAGCGTAGAACATTATTTCATGTACAAAACAGCATTTAGTAGCAACGTGGTTCCTCCTTGCAACATAATATAATAGCTGTAGTATTTAACTTAGAAAGTAAAAGACAGAATGTAATTTCATTGCATCTCTGAGATGTAGATTATTAGAGTGAATTACATGATACTTCTTTGAGTTTAGGTGTGAAGAATGACATTTTAATAAATATTCAATGTTACATCTAATCTTATCCTAATACTGATAAATTTGATTATTATCAATTTTATTGATGGTATTTTATTTCTACCTATGAATTGAATAAGAACCACCTCAGTTCTGAAAATTGCTTGGATCCCTAAAATGTAACTATACTCTTTTATAAGTCCTTCCTATTGTCAAAAGTTTAGAATATTAGTGGCCACTACCATATTCAGGTTTACTTTTTTTTTTTTTTTTTTTTTTTAGTTTTAAAATTATTAAAACTAAACAAAACAAAACAAAACAAAAATATTGAAGAATATTTTAGGTTAGAAAATATCTTCAGAGGTCTTTTTTTCCAACCCATTGCTGAAAGCTGATCAAATCAAAGCATGCTGCTAAAGAGCCATGTCCAGTTCAGCTTGAACTTTTATTAATGTTCTTAAAGCTTCTGAGGATTGGCTATAAAATTTTACTGTTTATACATTTGAGAATATTTTGAAAATATTTACATAATTTTCCTATTATATTGCAGATTTCACATCAATAATATTCCTTCATACCTACATATTTATATGACGGACTGTTTGAACTGACTGTACTTAAAGTCACAAATAAGAGAGACTAGTTCTCTAACATTTATTCTTTAAAATTTAAAGACCTTATGTTAGATGCTGGGCATTAATATAATGTTATTGTTCACAGAATAGAGAAAAACTCTCACCTGCTCATCTACTGGCCTTACATCATCTGGTAGTCCTGCTCTCTCATTCAAATGTTATTCTATTATTTTGACAATTTTCAGACATAAACCAATCAGATGATACAGTTTGGTGGAAGGAAAAACAAAATCTTAAATAAACTGTATTTTAAATGATCTCTTGTAAATATAATTTACAATAAGATTGCCTTGCTCACTGTATGTATTTCAGCATTTCTTTTTTCTCTTTTTTTTCTAAGGATTTGTAAGTTCCCCTTAAACAAAGGGAAAAGCAACTTAAACTGTCATTAAAACAGTTCCATAGGTTTCCTCTGCTGTCCAAAAAGTAGATATTCTGTGAAAAATTCAGTAAATGTTATCACTGAAAAAGGCAGCCAATGACATAATCCAAGTATTATCATGCTACAATGGTTTATCAGAAAATATATATATATATTTTTAAGGGTAAAAGTTGGATCACTTAATCTAGATTTCTTCCCATCATTTATTTTTATTTGAAATAGTTCTATAAGTTCATGGAAATTACTTAGAGGATCAATAAGGTTTGCATATTTGCTAGTAAGTTTTTCTGTCACTTTTTTTCTACCAGTGTTTGTGAAAATCAGTTTATAAAACTAAAAATTAGGTACCTAGTCTAAGTTTTTCATTCACATTCCACCTCTAACTAATGCACATGAATAAACAGCCATCTGGTAAAACCTGTCACTTTGTTAAGATGGCAGCACAAAGGCAGACAGACTTTTTTGTAGTTTGAACTACAAGACTTGCTTTTATATGGCCAGATTTGTGGAATATGACTACTGGGTTCCAGCTTTCTTCATTTAAAAAAAAAATAAAAAAATAAAAAAAAAAAGACTAGAAGCCTTTCCCAAAACAATCATTCTCCAGGTGGTGTTTTGCTCTTTCTCTAGTTTCACCAATGGGATTAGAGAAGTGTCGCTCCTAGTCACCAGTCATGTTAAGTCTGTATCGGAACACCGTATAAAAGGTGGTAAGAATTAGACAATAAAGCCTTCAATACTCTTTGACTTCTGAAAAATACTTGGAGTCTTTTGTCTTTGTTTTGTGTCCTACAGCAATTGAACAGAAAATTAATTTAGTAAAAAATTTCAATCATCCTCACTCCTTATTTTGATACCCAAATGGATCCATGTCAACAGGTTCCAGGAGCAGGCTAGCATGATGAAATTTCTATCAGCAGAAATATCTTTCATTTATAAAAACCTCCACACAAGATCTTTTGAACATGATTTTATGGTGTTATATAAAAATATTGTATCAAAGAGCACAACGGTCCAAATGTGACAATTATTGGACACCAAAAGGATACAGGAAACGTTCCTAATGTGTTTATGTAGACTAATTGTTATGAACAACATTTTTTATTTGTTTTCCAGAACATTTAATTTATTTATGAAGAGCGTTGGCTAACAATGAAGTACATGGCCCACCTTCAGCTACAGTCCCGCTGGATCCCAGTCAGTCTGAGCCAAATCCCCAGCCTGTCCCCATCTCCAGGGATGCATCTAATTCCCAAGAGCTGGATGTGCCTTGGTGCCCCTGGCTGTCCTGCTCCTGGCTGGAGTTAGGCCCTGCCCTGAGAGACCCCTAATGAGACCCCTAATGAGACCCCTCCCCAGTCTGCTGCTGGGACCCACTGAGCCCTGCCAACACAGCAAGGAAAACCAACAAGGATGGAGAAAATTATATTGTCTCAGAAGAGCCTTCTAAAAGGAGAGAATAAAACACTTTGAATGATTTCTGGGTGCTTGTTCTAGTATATAGAACCATTTCCTCCTTCACCAGAATCACAAAGAATGGGGGAAGTCATTGGTACTGTCCAAGAATGGAACTCTAGGGAAAAAGAAAAAAGAAAAAAGAAGAAGGGAAAAAAAAAAAAAAAAAAAAATTAGAAGGACAATAAGTTATTCATTGTGTACAAAAGTTAAATACCAAATGAAAGAGTTTTTAACCCAAATTTGCCCGTTCTAAGGAAATAGAAATCCATTGTAGAAGTCATTCTTCTAGACTGGGAAACTAGCATTCAGTGGAACTGGAAAAGCAAAACAAATTAATAATTCAAGGTAATCAAAAATAAATCAAATAGAAATTAAAAATATTAACATTAGAGTATATCTTCCCTAATGTACATACAGGAAAACCAGGAAGCAAATAATTGTTTGAGCATTTGTGAGCACTGATCTATGTAACTAAAAAAATTCATTCTTCTGAGCAGTCCTTTCACCTAGTATGAGCAAAAGACCAATTTTACTGTCTCTAATTATTAAGTGGAAGACTAAATTCAAAAGAAAGTAACTTTTGTTAACTTCTAACTTCTGACTTGACAGGTCAAAGTCAGGACTACAAGGTAGAAAACATCATCCAATTTTTTTTGCATTAGTGAGTCATAATAAAGTTGACATAAAAGCAAAGCATATTAAAATTAGTTCTCAAAAAAATAAACTGAAGAAAAGAGGAATGAAACAGCTAAGAGGCTGAAACTTTAGAACAAAAATCATATCATAAGGAAGCATTTTAACAACATTTGTTCACTGACTTGCTAAATTTGCTGTTTTACTATATTTTGTAAAATCGTACCTATCAGAATTAGCTTTTCTGGAATCAATGCATTCACAGTAGTATCAGCTCAATGAAAAGTGACCAGCAAAGTCAATAACTTCCTTTAGCATTCAAATATACATTACAAAGTAAATTTCAGCATCTTTTTCCTTTGTGAAAGATAGAATTTTCTCTTGTAATTTCCTGATTCACTTTTACAGCCTTGTCCATATCTATCTGCCTGCCACATTTGAGTCCAGAACTAAAATTTCCAAATATTGCATTTAATACGCTTAACAATAGCAGTTAACATAAAATTATACTTGTACTATTAAAAGATATTTGGTAGGAACAAAATGCTTATGCTAGGCTGAAGAAAAAAATGTTCTTAAACAAAATATGTAAAATTCAAACTTTGAAAAATTGGGTGGGTTTTTTTTGCTTGTTTGTTTTTAAGTCTACATATAAAACATTCAAAGTTTGCAGAATATCTTAGCCAGGTCACAACGGCACCTGGCACAAAAAAAGAAAAAAAAAAAAAAAAAAAAAAAAAAAAAAAAAAAAAAAAAAAAAAAAAAA
>JANEHK010000003.1:27419718-27440867 GCA_025960845.1 Tachycineta bicolor
AAAAAAAAAAAAAAAAAAAAAAAAAAAAAAAAAAAAAAAAAAAAAAAGCGCCAGATTTTAGAAAAAGACTATTTAATTTACTATATTATGACTAGTATTTGAAGTTACCTTGCTG
Organism: Tachycineta bicolor; assembly: GCA_025960845.1. Lineage (NCBI taxonomy): Eukaryota > Metazoa > Chordata > Aves > Passeriformes > Hirundinidae > Tachycineta > Tachycineta bicolor. The sequence continues at coordinate 27,419,834 of JANEHK010000003.1, forward strand.
AAAAATCTACTTTTAATTATGCTTATAACTATTGCCACTCATAAAAAGAAACTATTTTTTTTTAAGAAGCAAAACTTAATAAATATTAAATCAAACTTTAGAAGACATCTTTCATGATATCCTATAAAAGGATACCTTCCCCACTTATAATAGAAATCATTCCAGTCCACTAACCTTGATATTTAATTAAGTATTTTTAGAAACACAGAGAAAAAGTCAAAAAATGTATTATATTATTTACTGTTTCTTCAATTCCAAACCTAGCCTCCAATATATTACATATCATAATCAAACTTCTAGTTATCTAGGGAGAAGACAGTAAAGTATGCACAAGACATGCTCATTAATGCAACTGCAAAATTAAATAAAAAAATAGTGAAGAATAAAAATCAAAATACTCTGTCATTAAATAATTCAAATTAACTCTTAATCAAAGTTTAGTGATATATGGTTAGCCAAGGAGCATTCTCCACTCCTTTTCTTTATTTTTTACTTTCTTTTGTTAAGGCAAATATAGTCTGCCATTTGTAACCAAGCAGCAGAAATATTAAGTTTCTCTATTACCCTCTGTAAAAGAGCACTAAATACTACACATATATCCTAATGTCTGGCCGACCATATGACCTATAACTTAGATAAAAGAAAAAAAACATTATATAAGAGAGGCTTTCCAAATAATAATTAGGTTAATATTGACCAGGTTTTTGATCACCAGTGCTTGATATTCAACAAGATATTTATACAGGCATTATATCTTCCAACAGATTTATATTTAGTATTCTGATAAATAGAATTTTTTAGTTCTTTTAGGTCTAAGTAAAGTGTTATTTTTCAAAAGAAATTATTTCAATCTAATTTTGAAATTCAACTTAATAGTGAATTTTTAATATCCTATATTATGCACCAAGATTTTTCATCAAGGAATAAACACTGAAAAATTCTAAAATAATTACACTGTAAATGCTAATAATTTCAAAGGCATCTTTTTCCTCTAAACAAAAGTTTAAAAATATCAGTTCTTTTAGAAATTAAAATATTTTAATCCTGATCCAAGAAACTATTCCATTATGCATCTAAGTTGAAAATCAGCCACCAATTCAAAGACTGAATTTACAGCTCACTACTGTTGTACTCCTTGAATAGCACTTCTTTGATGTTCTACATGGGTGATTTGCAACCATAGCTGGTGAAAAGCTCTAAATATACATCTTCAATAGTGAACACATTGTCTAAGTATATCTTCATCAGAAGATATACTCGAAATTAAAAATGGTGCAGTAATCTGCACTATAATACAGAGCTAAGAAACCCCAAGTTCCAGTCCATATTTAAATGTGTAACTCCTGTGTGATACAGCATAAATTATTCCATCCTAGATCCTTCCATTTGCTGAGTCACTCCCTCCTCTTAAGTTGCAGAGGAGCTGATGTTACCCTTCCTGTCTTTGAAATGAAGAAAAGAAAAACAAGGTTCTGTGATATAGGAGAAATGTTTACCCAAAAAAAAAAAAAAAAAAAAAAAAAAAAAAAAAAAAGTCTTTGAAATGATAGTGAGTGTTTTAAAAGTTACTAATAGATGCTTGTGTAACAATTAAAACATGGAGTTTCTTACCTCCTCTACTTTTCTGTCTTTCTCTGTGTTCGATAACACATGTATTAGGACCAGTAAACTATAAACCAGACTAAGTTTTTCGCTAATATGGATGAGCTTTATGAAAAATTAGGAACTAACCAAACCCAGTGGAATATGTTCATCTGAAATTCAACATACACGATTCACTTCATTTTTCTTTCCCACAAAATTTTTTGAAACTATCAAGAAAAGACTTCTTTCCTGAAAGGAAACGAACATTGGAACAGGCTGCCCAGGGAAGAGGATGAGTCTCCATCCCTGGGAATATTTGAAAAACACAGATGTGGCATTTAGGGGCATTTGGACTTGGTAATGTTAGCTCAACAGTTTCATTTAATAATCTTATGCATCTCTTTCAACAAAAATTATTCCATTACTCAGACTTACTGTTTCATATTATCCATGTTCACTTCTTTTGCTCTCTCCTCTTTGTTTTCATCCTTTTCTTAAGTACCAGAAATCTATTAATTTTCTTTCTTTCCTTTTGCCTTCACCACTTTAAAAGAGACCTACAAAATAATTTGCTTTTTCTTTTCTTTACATCCAGTGTCTTTAGTGCAGTCTGTCAAATTTTGTGTTACTTAGGGATCAGAGATAAAAAATCAGAATTCAACTTCTAGATACTGTTTTTCCATTTCCTAAATATCATCAGACTGCATTACGAGCTGCATCAGGTAGCCACAGCTAGAGTATTTTTTTTAAACTTCTTCTCCAGGATCTAGCTTTGTTTTCTCTCTCAATATACATATACTCTTAAATTGTTTCCTCTGTTTCTGCTTAAGTGTGAGTAAATTTGTTTACTCCCTAATTCTCCCAAGAAATGGGAACCATCAACATTGAGGCAAATAACAGTAATTTTAAGACTAAAGCATATTGGATACAAAAAACACAGTTCAAACCCATATGAAATTATTATTTCTTTCCCAGAAATTTAATATAAATTGACTACATTTTTCCCTGGAAATTTGAAATGGCAAAGAATTTTTACAAAAAATATCAATGTTTTGTTTTAACTTCTGAATTGATATACTGGCTATAAGAATAAAAACTCAATTTTCTGAGTGCTGAAAGCACCAATTAAATAAAAATCAATAAAAGTAACAAGTTATGGAAAAATGCCCAGCTGAAAATTAAGCTCTCCTTCTACTGCTTCAGGTGAGAGAGACAATAGCCAGAGATATTGTAGAAATATTATGGTTTGAGATAAAAAATAATTAGAAACAGCAATGAGATAATAAAACAATAACAGCAACAATGTAAATAACAACAGTGTATAAAATTACACGTAGAATGCTCACCAAGTCTGACCTGATGTGACCACAGCCCATCAGAGAGACAAAGAACAAAATGGCCCCTGGTCTCTCTGAACCCCATTTTTTTCCCAAGCCCGAGACAATAAAAAACAATTGCAGACAAACCCTTCAGTCAGGACCACCGTTACCCTACTGCTCCATTTGCTGCTTGGTCCCTGGAAATGGACAAAATGGCTGTGGACCCCTTCTTCTCAGAAGTGAGAATGCCCTGCTTCTGCACACCAGGAAGGATGTGTATTGTTACCCTGGTTTTTCTGAGTTTTTTAAAGCCTTTTTGAATTTTCATAAACGGAGTCAGATCTTTTAATTACTGTAGAATATTAGAGCAGTTTTCTACCTTTTTCCCACAGATGTAACATAAACAAATCCTTTGTTTTTCATTCTCTGTCCTTTGTTTGCATATTTCTAACCTGAAAACAATTGTAACTGACGGTTTAACCACTTGGCTGAAAGGTGAAAAACCCCAGAAGCCAATCTTCTGTTAGACCCACAAATGTATAAAAAATAAGAAATAAAACAAAGAGGCTCTCTCTCTGCCTGTTTCAGCTTTGAGCTGGATCGGAGAAGGATCTCTGCCCTGCGAAAATCTCTCGTCTGTGTGTGACTGCTTTGTGTGTCTGGTGACAGTGTGTGCTACAGAATAACAACCTAAACACACCCACACAGCTCCAGGCTGTGCCCCTCACATCCTGGGCTGAAATTGAAACAAGGATTTAGAGATTATTTACTTGCAAATGTTCTTAAATAATTACTGTCATCAGTAGGTCTTTAGTCTTCATTAATTTGACACTAAAAGTTGAGTCTCCAAAGAGAAGCAAACATATTTCTAACTTCAAATTCTAACAGAATCAAAGAACATTGTTAATTAAACATAGCCCATGGTCACAAAACATAGTCTCCAATTACAAAAGTAAGCATAAAGCACCCTTGGAGAGTGCAAAAGAAGAAAGCAGGATCAGTAAGCCTTAAGTATTCACAAAGACCTCCAAACCAATCTAAATAAGCTTTTTACTAAACTTGAGGAGACAAAAAAAAAAAGCAAATAACCATTAAGCTGTAGAGTTTCTATCATTTTATTTCCATCTCTGTGACCCTATAGTCATATGAATAACATTCCAAATATGAAATAAAATCAAACCCATGTACTAAAAATACATATAATACACAGGCACAAAGAATGGGACCACAGACTACATTATAAATGTATTTAAATAATTGCAGTAACTCTTGCTAAATAGTAGAGCTTACATTAAACAGTACTGAAAGGTAAGCATGGGTTTACACTGAACTAAAATAAAAATAACTGGGGTTATTAATTAAAACTTATTTGTGTTTGTATTTCCAAATGTGTGACTGTGTTTAACAAAGTGCATACAATTTCAGGAGCACATCCAGTATAAATGGTTTACCTCTGTGTAACATGTTTTGACCATATACACCAAGGCAAACTTGAAACAGGACAATAAAGGTGAGTTTTCCAAAAAGCTGATTAATAGGAGAAAAATTAATATATTAATAGCTATAAAGAAAAGACTAATAAGACATTTACACATGAGTTATGTTTTAAGGATGAGGTCTGGGGGGCTAAGGCATTATTACTATTATACCTCCAGATAAATATGTTTCTGACTGAGTGTTTAGCTATAAAAAACCTTTTAATATAGCTCTGGATCAAAAGGAGAAATAATGCCAATGGGCTCATAAACAAAATATTATTAGGTAAAGAATTTGCCTGAGCTATTCCAATGTGTCAAATGACAACATTCAGCATTGACATAGTGCTTATATTTCCTCCCTATAATATTGTAGTCAAAATCATACTATGGGTAAAAGAGGATGGCCTCACATAAATATCTATAAACTTACTGTAAAACTAATGCTAATTATATAATAATTGAACTAATGTCCATTTCAGCAAAGTTTATCACTGTAATACACAAAAAAAAAAAACAAAAAAAAAAACAAACCCTTTTCCTCTATTTACCCTTTTTTCTCTCATGCTCTATTCAATCTTACACTGCCTAAGTCCTGAGAAGGATGGTACCCACCTTACTCCCCATGGATACTGGGGGTTCCAAAGAGTTGGTAATGATATATGTTCTTCACTGAGAGACAGCAGGTTTGATGGAGAGTGATTTCTTCCTTCTCTGTCTTTGATCTGCTTAGTGTGACTTTCACATATTTGCTAATGCAGTTTTCTTGCCCTTTCTTCACTGATCCTCTGCACAGATTTGTCAAACATTTATCATATATAATATTCATGAACATAACCAAACTCCCAAGACACTCAGTCATTACCTAATCGTTAAGCAATTATTATGACAGCTTAAACAACCTAAACTTAGCTCATGCCAAGTCTACACAATTCTTCAGGCTTTAATGGTGGCAAAAGCCTGTATCTTTTATTACTCATATCACTTATATATTTCTTGGGCTACAGTGCTACAATTTCAAGTATTAATTAAACCTCTAATATGCTATTTTTGGTTAATCAATAAGCTCTATTGGAAAAATAAGACAGAACTAGATAGGCCACACTCACAGAGCATTACTCTGAGAATTTCATGGGATTCTTTTTCATAGATAGTGCAAAAGACTAGCAGATCTTTAAAATAGCCTTGTTTATAACATTTGAGTGGATTTGGTGAATTAAGGATATACTAAGTACTTTGAATTGAAAGTCTGTCTAATCAAACTTGACCTTCCTCACAACTCACCTTGATTTTTCAGGTTTCTAGTAACAGATAGCCATGTGAGCTAAAATGGAAGCGTTTAACATAGTCTTACAGTGATGAGATCATATATTTAGATATACAAATATACATAAAATTTTTACTCACCAGACAGAATGATTTATCCATCCCATCTCCTCTTCCACGTCTTTCAATTTGTTTATAGTAAGAAATTCATCATTAGGGATAATAGTTTATCTTATTCTGTGCACAGAAAATTTATTGGGGAAGATAGAAGTTGTATGCTGGCATCTCAGGAATAGTCCATTAGAGCTGAATTACACTTTATTTTCTGTCTCTCCTTTTACGATCACAGTTTCAATTCTATGATTGTAATTAGTCTTCTTTTTACTCTTGACAAATGATAGACCATATGAAATCTAATCTCCAAATCAGATTAAACTTTTTTTTCCCTACAGTTATATATAATTCCATTCTCATGACTGACTTCAAGAAACAAAATTTTACTCAGCCATTGAATAAAGTTGTTCTGAGAATAAGAGTAATTCAGGAATAAGCACTTTTGTCTGCTTAAAAACATGTAGATTTATATTTGCAATAATCCCAAGATTTTTGAGCCTAGCATTTCCTGCTTTGTAAGTTATATAATTATGAATAAATAAATATTTCCATAATTTTGTTTATCTGGATAATTAAAAGTGCTAATTCCTCTTAGGAGTTACAAAATAATGCAAATTCAGTGTTTTATTCAGTAATGGCTCCTATGTCCTGCTGCGCTGCTCGCTTGGAAAATTTCTAGGTGCACTTTGATTTTACAAATATGAACATAAATGATACAGATAAGCTTCTTATTCACAGCCTGTCCATATATCTCCTGTTTCAAATCATTTTATAGATGAGGAATCTACTGCAGCTGGAGGCCTATGAACATTAATTCTGCCATCAGTAAGGTGTGAAACTATACAGACTTTCAGAACCTCTGGACTTAACCATCCTTTTGATCTTTAGGATCATAAAAGATAGCTGGTAGAGGTCTTAAGAAAATATATTATTAATTTTATTCTTTTTGCCAGTAAGCCTGAATATTAAGAATTTGTATTCAGCAAACACTAAGATCAGATCCAGGAACTGGAAGCTAAATGTTTGGAAAATAGTTGAACAGAGTACTGTGATGTTGCGTTCCTCTGAGGAACGGTTTTTCCCCTCAGAATCCCCCTGAAGCCTGTGCTATGTAGTTTAACCCTTTTTCCCTATCATACCTACTCCTGACCCTGTTGGCTCAGGGCCAATATCTTTCCTTGGCCCAAAACTAGATAAACCCCTGTCTCTTCCTGTTCACTCTCTCTCTTCTCGGCCTCCTGGAACATCACATTGAGAATAAAGCTTGGACCGGAGCTGGGGTGAGAGCCACTCTTTTGAAATCTTTATTCCGTCTCTATGAAATATATTTCCCTGAAGTCCCTGAATAACTGAGCTAGCGAGAGCGGGGGCAGGGGGGGTGGCTAGAGGGAAGTATATTTTCACTGTGAAGAGTAGATATTTAAGACTTTATTTATCGATACAAGACATAAGCTATTTGGCTTAAAATGATATATTAGTTATGCAAGATATAAAGACTGCAGCACATCCAACGTTATGTCCATAGGGAACAATTAAATATCTCTGAAAATTACCACTGAGATCAGCTGAAGAGTTCTATAAAAGGCAGAAATGTGATGATATTTCACCAGAAAGTTTTCTCACCTTCAGCACTCAGTGGATTATGAACATCACAGAGATATTTTTCTTCTGTTTGTTTGTTCAGTAGCCTTTTCAGAATTCCCTGAAATTGCCTGACATTTTTAGGGATTTTTTGTTGTTGTTGTTCCTGTTACTTTCTTTTTCTAATATGTATTTAAACTTAAATTAAATTAAAAATGTGATTTTAGAATATCTGTTGTTATTGCAGTAGAATATCTCTCTGTTAAAACATGCTGTGACATTTCATGATGCTCATTATGTGCAGCGCAGTTGGATATTCCTTTGTTTCCTTCACTAAAGTTGTGGTAGAACAAGGCTATTGAAAGAATGATATTTCAAGCGGAAAAAAAGAAATTCAGTCATGTAAAAAACAAATTAAATTAGTGTTACAATAATGAACATGAGAAAGTTACACTGCAGAGCTGCTAGCATCAGTTGATGGGTTTGTGACTATAATTTTGTATATTTCCTTCATGTATTTAGATGTGCATCAGTGAGGTAAATTGTGAAACATGGAAACAATTCACGCTTTGTAAAAACACTCCCTAAATCCTTCAGTATTGGGGTACCTCGCTCCTGGGGTCAGATCCTGGCTAGCTCCAGACCCCGGTGCATTACCCTGATAATGGACAGAAGGTAAAAGACAGAGGCACTCTTTTTCTTCCTCGGGACCATGGTCCCACAGTTATATTGTAGAACCCAAACTCCAGGAGGAACAGAAAGAGGGAGAAACTCTCATGGCGGGGAATTTTAAACCCGGGGAGAAAAGGGCGGGGTGAGGAACAACAACCAATGGGAAACAACTTGAGGGGTTGGGGAGGGGAAGGAGAGATACCATCACCAGAACCCAGAAGGGATATAGAACATATGCAAAATATATTCAAACTATTTTTGTGTGCAAATATGATAAACCACCCAGTGCAACATAATAACAAAAATGAACTATTTAGTGTATTACAACACTTCAGTGGAAACTTCTGCATCTGTCTTGAATGATGGCCACATAATTTCTCTTTACGGAGGCAGAGAGCAAAAATGCACAGCATCACAGAGTAGTAGAAACTCAAGAAGTTCTATGGAGACTAGTTCGATACCCTCTTGCTGAAAATTGGATCAGCTAGAGCAGCTTGCTCAGGAGGATGTTCAGTTGGGTTTTGACTATCTCCAAGGTTGAGGACACAGTGGCATGTTCCTGAGCAACCTGTTCCAGTGCTCAACCAATCTTACAGTGAAAAAGTGCCGTCTTCATTTAAGTGGACTTTTCTTGTGTTTCAGTTTGTTCCCATTGCCCCTGTCACTGAATATCACTGAGAAGAGTTTGTCTCCACATTCTTTACCCTCCAAACAGGTATTTATACACATTTCTCCATGCTTCTCTAAATCCCTTCCTAATCTTAAATAAAATTTAGGAACCTTGTTGCTAGGTGCTGTTTTGTTGTTTTATAGAAATACCATATGGTTCACTTAAACAACTCTCTCCTTTTGAGCTTAGAGAGTGTTTATAATATTTAGCAAGTGAAATGAGAAAATTATACCAGTCCCAGGATTAAATCCTATAGACTCTTCAGTGAATGGCTTTTTATATACTTGCTATATATTTATGTACATTTATTTATGTTTTAGTTGGTCAAATGTTTGCTAAATAATAATAATAAGCATTAAAAGAAAGTTCTGTGAAAATCCTCTGCTGTGAAACGCAGAGTTTGTTCGAAACAACCAAGTTTTTTTCATTAACTTTGAAAGCATTTTTATATTTAGTAATTTCAAGTAAACAGATCAACTTTAAAAAACAGTAAGGGGAAGATTAGTGACAGCTTATTAAAATCTGCAGGTTTGTAAAAAATGTAATTATTTTTTGTGTTTGGCAAATAAAATTGATTGTAGCCTTTTGAAGGTACCATTTTGAAATCAGTCACTTTGCAGTACTTAGCATTTCTTTTGCCTGAAGTGCAATTGACAGTTTTTGTTAACATACATGATATATTCATTTATTTAAATGCATTAGGAAAAGCATGTAAATTTACTACATATAGGCAGATTCTTACCTATCAGCCTCTCTCCACAGAAGTTACTGTCTATTTGCATTTGTAGGAATAACAGCAGAAGATATTGTAAGAGATGGAAAACAAACAGGCTTATATTTAAATACATATAATATAATTTTCTTTTTATTACAGAAAAATATGACCAAAATCTATTTGTTATTTCTTCATCTTAAAGCAGACTATGTATTTTTCATGCAAGTGCTAATTTTTTCAGACCCTCATCTGTCTGACACAATCTCATTAACTAAAATGTACAGCAAGATGAGTTAGAAATGGCTGTTTACCTTGAATTACTTGCCAGATAGTCACCAGCAAATATTTTATTTTTTTTTTTTAAAGGGCATGTGGGGGAAGGGTTAGCCTTTCTAGCATTCAGAGAAGGTAAAGTACACTTTAATGAGTCACAGTAAGGAATGAAATCCAACAGATTACATCCTGTCAGTAATTGCCTCCCACTTTACAAAAGAAACACCAGCTCAGAAGTTGCTACTGGCATCTTCTGCAAGAGTATGTTCATGAGAGAGTGAGCAAAATAGAGGAGCTGAAACATAATAGGTATATTATAGGTTAATACAAAGACCCTGCATAGCCTGCAGAAGCTTTTTGAAAGCCATTATTTTTCAGAAAGTGGTGTGATGTAGTCACAACATGAAAACTGCAGTTAACAAGCATGATCCACACATTATATTGCTTCATTCTCTGAATAGCCTCAAGGTGGTGACCAATGTATTTTTCATTACACCTGTATAATAAAGGAATAACAGGACCTGTGAACATTAAATTGTGTCTCAAGTGAACAGGATACACTCTTCTTTTACACAGATTAAAATTTTGGGCTTGGATAGAGTTATTTGAGCATGAAAGAGAAGTCCTGTGTACATCCTAGGGTACTAATTCATGGTATGTTTCAGCCAAAAAAAAAAAAAAAAAAAAAAAAGGTTGTATTTTTTGCAAAATAACATTCTTACCTTTCTCAGTGTGGTGGTTTCAGGCAGATTTTGGGAGAAACCCTCCCACGGGGCCCCCCTCCCCTCCCCCAACCGGTTCAGGAAAAGACTTCCTCAGAGAGAAGTGGAAAAAAACTGTTTATTAATAAACAGGCAAAGCACTCCCAGCACAATACCTGATGACAAGAGCTTCGTGCTGCTTACGGAGGGATAACAAAGAAAGAAAGTCTCCTCTTGAAGATAGTCACTGTGCTCTGCCGCTCCATCTTCACTGGCATTGGGAGAAAAGGAGATGTGCAGGGCTGGTCTTGGTGGGGTGGGTCCCTTGTGGAGGCCCCCGGTGCTTCCCCCAGGTCCTTAGTCCAGAGAGGTTGGAACAGTTCCAAGGAGAGGGCAAAAAAGAAAAAAAGAAAGGGAAAAAAAAAAGGGAAAAAAGGAAAAACAAAAACAAACTAAAACAAAAAAAGCTTCAGCTATTCTACAGCATCTAACTATGCTACACTAAACTAACTAACTGCCAGGGAAAAAAAACAACAGAGCTTCTTTTGTCTTGAAGTGTTCCAACTCCTCCGCTTCAAGGTCACTCCGATGAGCAGAGTTTTCCTGGGGAAAAACAAATGACACTTCCCTTCCCTTTGCACCCAATAGACAATTGGGGGATACACAGTCACCCTAGGACACTCAGCTACAGTTTTTGCTGCCTCCCTTCAGCCAACACTAGCATCATGGGGCCCTACAGCAAGTCAAGATTAGCTATGATTGAAAACTAATAATGGAGGAAGAAAATAGCCAACACCAAAGATAAATTATCTGAGTCACCTGATTGAAAGTGCTGATACAAGAATGAGAACAGGTAGAGTCCCTTTCAGTAGCAGGCAGAGTTAATTTAGCTTAAGCCAATTGTAAACAAATATCATTAAAAATCTATCAACTCTTCTACCTGTTTTTCCAAAATTAACACACACACACACACACAGAGTCTCTTCTTTATTTCAGAAGGGATTTATAGGCCTCTCAGAAGTTCATATATGCTCAGGAAATAAGTACTAAATACCTGGCTAAATTCAATAAAGAGTTCTCTAAGATATCTAAATATAAATAAAATACACCTAAAAGGAACTCAGAAGCCTAATTCTTCAACAGAAAAAGAGATAATCCCATATCAACATTAAATATATACATTCAGATAGCTATATGCCAGGAATAAAAGAAAGAAAAAAAAATGTAAAGATGCATTCCTCTATTTCTCCAGGGATGTAGTGATTATAACAGACTTATTTTAAAATCATCCTTTGATAGACACACATGAATTTCAATCACCCACATTCCAGGAAATTGCACTAAACATCAGGATTTTAGACTACTCTGCTTTAAACACTTTCTGAGGAAGCTCTTTTACCTGAAATACATATATATGGAACTTGAGTATATGTCCATGCTAACAGCCCAAGGTCTATTGGTGACAACCATGAGCACTGAGCTACAGAAGTGGTCAGTCAAACCTCTCTCTTACGCATTCTTCCCAAGTAAAAAAAAAGAAGTTTGAACTCCCCTAGTATCAAGACCTGAGCCCTTTTGCCTGGTTTCACTGACTTTGGTCCTCAGATCTGATGTGCTCTGATTACTCTGCCATCTGACACCAGACAGCAAGGAATTGCATCCAGATGAATTTCTAGTCAAAGCCAACCTGTGCATAGTCAAAACAAATCCATCAATATCCATTTTTATCTGAACAGCAAACTGGTATAATTTACACAGGCAAATGTAATGCTCACAACAACAATAAATTAACTATGCAAATTATTACATTATGTACACATATAAATTAACTTCATAAACAATCAATCTGTCATACAAACCTTGAGTTCCTTAACTTTAATTGACCTGTCACAAGCCATTAAATTTGACGCAAACAGTAGCAGAATGTCATGGATGGATCAGGCCATGAATACCACTCTTCTGTGGGCAAATAATTTTCACTGGGGTATCAAACATGGCAATAAGGTCAAAAGATAGAGTCTGAACAAAATTTAACCCATAAGCAAGCATCTAAACAACTCTATTATTTTTCAAAGAAATTCCAAAGATTCTACAAGCTTGATTTTTTTAGTTTCTCATATAACTGGTAGCCTCTGGAAGTTATATGTGTTCAAAATTTTCCAAAATAAGGCTATTTCATAGTATGGTATAATATGGGCCTGAAATAAATATTTGCAACAATCCTGCTCTTATTTTTAGATCAGCACATTCATTTATTAAAGATATTAAAAAAAATTCCTAAATGGCTTATTTTAGTAAGTATCTTTATTTTATCTGTATTTTATTTGTGCATTTTTAATCCATATTTAATTTATTTTATCTGTTTTTTCTGAGGAACCTGTACATGCACAAGTCCATAAGATCTGGCAAGATGTATTTCAAGGTCTTGAGGGAACTGGCTGATGTAGTTGTTATGCTGCCCACCATTCAAAAAATGAGGCTGTATTAAAAACAGTAGTCAGGAAAGTCACCAGTGACTGGAAAAAGAAATATCATGCCCATTTTTAAAAAGGTAAGAAAGGAGGACCCTGAATACTAGTGACCAGTCAGATTCACCTCTTTGCCTGATAAGAGCATGGAAAAGATCCTCCTGGAAGTATGTCAAAGCATGGGTGGGACAGGACAGTGAATAAGAATAGCCAATATGGCTTCAAGAAAGGCAAATTGTGCCTGACTAATCTGATCATCCTTCTATGATGCAGTGACTGCACTGGTCATTAAGGAACTAATGTCATCTACCTTGATTTCTGCAAGGCCTTTGACATGATTCCCACACAACATTTGAGTTGCTAAATTGGAGGGATATGGGTTTGATGGATGGACTATTCATTGGATAATAAATTGTCTGGATAATCATATCCAAAGAGGAGCAGTCAATGGCTCAATATCCAAATGGATATCCATAAAAAATGGTGTCCCTCACTGGCCTATATAGGGAACTGGTACAATATAATTGCTTATAACTGAAAGCCTTGCTGATGTAGTAAGCAATGGGATTTATGTTGAATATTCTGGTTCTTTCAAGAGTTTTCTCTATGATACTTCTCTGCAAAAGTGTCTGAATTTACTGTATGGAATTTCTTATTCCTTTGCCTGCATATTTAGATTTGCCCATTTTTTCTTCCATAAGAGCTACAAGCTGAACAGTTATTAATTAGTATTAAATTGCATTGCATCCCATTGAAATGTATATTCCTTAGGATGTGAAAACCTTTTGTACATTTTGGATATGTGAAATTATGAAAGTCTTAAAAGTAGACAGACGTTAGTTATAGAACTTCTTTCTCAAGCAAAAAAACTATTTTATTAAGAAATACATGGTTCAGTAGAAGGAAATTCCAAATAACCCAGCTACCAGAGTTCTTTCTGTTGAATTCTCAACAAATATATTTAATTCAATCACTTTTAAAACCTCAAAATTTGCTGTATGTTAGGAAGCACTGGAGTCTGAGTTTCTCTAGCTGTTTCAGATATCCGTATGTCTGTTAACTTTTGTCAGATTTTGACATTTAGTGACAACATCATATATTTCAAAGAACTAGTCAGGCTTAAAAGTCAAAAGTTGGATTCTATTTTTCATTTCTCATAAAACTTCAAAGGGTTAAAATGCAATATGTGGCTTTGGCAGATTATAAGGCTGATGTTCAAACATTAGCTCAAGTAATTAATGAAGAATAACTGGCTTTGGAACACTTTAGACAAATACTGAGCAATTCCTGTTGATTTATGCCTGTTGCTGACTACTGTGTTGTACAATGTTTTTTAGAAGTAACTGTGTGTTCCAGGAGATTAAAAGAATATATGTCAGCAAAATAAATGTTCTATATGAACAATCCCCTTTTTGAGGCTGGAAATAGTGGTTTTCAGATAGTTTTTTTGTTTTGTTTTGTTTAGTAAGTTAAGTTCCCCTTAGAGAAACCACTTGCATTCAAAGAAATGCAAGGTTTATTCATCCTGCTCATACCAGAGTAAGAAATCCCTTTTACTTCAGATCATTAACAGAATTTCACTGCTGGCCATATGACTATATTTCTCAATATGATATGTACAGAAAATAACAGGTGAGTAAATAGCGGATTTTCTGGTAGCATGAGTTATGAGTAGGATAGGTTATGCATGAAGTCACTCAAATTTTGTGGTAAAAATACATTTTGCAATACTACTTTGTAATGATATACTTTAAGTTGATGACCAACCAGTATCCTTTACCTAGAATACTAGGAAGACCATGAGAGGAAAGAATTTGTCATACCTGCTTGTCTGGTATATCACCAAGAAGATGAGCCCAGTGTAAACAAAACAAAACAATCAAAACAAAACAAAACGAAACATCCAGGCTTTAACCACTACATAAAGATTAAATACACAGCAGTTGTCAAGTGACACAGAAACTCTCCCTGAACCTCACTGCAATGTGCCATCTGATGCCTGGGGTTTTAGTTGGTCCCTACAGATTCTTGCTCATATAAATCAAGAGAAGACTTTTTGGGAAAGAAACATTTTGGGTTTTTAATTCAACTTTTGCAGTCATCTGTTTTTCAATCTGTTTAAAGTACCTACAGACAAAATTAAGTTAAACAATATATACTGCTGATTTACTTCTGCAAAGATTGCTTCTTCATAATTTCTCTCACAAGATCCTTCTGGACAAAATATCCAGTATTCATCTGGATAAACACACTGAAAAATGGGTAAGAAACAGGCTCAGGGGTCAGGTGCAAAGAATTGTGGAGAATGGGCTGACATCAGACTGGCAAACTGTCACTGCTGGGGTTCCACAGGGAACCAGGCCCATCCTGGGCCCTGTGTTCTTCAGCGTCTTCATAAACAGACTTTAAGGGATATGAAGCAAGTTTGCAGAAGATACAAATCTGGGAGGAGCTGTTAATTCCCTCAAAGGGAGGGAGGCCCTGTAGAGAGACCTCAACAAGTTAGAGGTCTGGAAAATCACCAAGCATTCGAAGTTCAACAAGGGAAGGTGCCAGATTATGCAATTGGGATGGGCAACCCTTGATGGCTGTACAGACTGGAGAATGATATGCTGGAAAGCAGTGCTGTGGAAAGGAATCTGGGCATCTTCGCTGACAGAAAGTTGAACACAAGTCATCAGTGCCCTGGCAGCCAGGAGAGCCAACCCCGTCTTGGGGGCATCAGGCACAGCATCACCAGCCAGGCAAGGGAGGGGATTGTCCTGCTCTACTCTGCACTGGGACAGCCTCACCTCCAGTGCTGGGGGCAGTTAGGGGCTGCACGATAAAAGAAAGACACTGAAGTACTAGAGAGCATCCAAAAGGCCATTGAGGGGAAGCTGTGTGCTGAGCAGCTGAGATCACTTGGTCTCTTCAGCCTGGAGGAGACTGAGGGAGACCTCATCACAGTCTCCAACTTCTTCAAGAAGGGAAGAGAAATGGCAGGCACTGATCTCTCTGGTGACAGTGACAGGACCTGAGAGAATGGCTTGAATTGTGTCAGGGGAGTTTTAGGTTGGATTTTAGAAAAAAGTTCTGTCACTCAGATAGTGGTTGTGCACTGGAAAGGCTCCCCAGGGAAGTGGTCACAACACCAGCCTGACAGAGTTCAAGAAGCACTTGAAAAGTGTACTCAGGCAGAGGGTGTGATTCTTGGGGCTGTTCTGTTCAGGGACAGGACTTGAACTTCGATGATCCTTGTGGGTTCCTTCCAGCTCTGCATATTCTGTCATTCTGTGATTCTGTCATAATGCATAACACTATTTAATTTATGATCCTGATGAAATTACTATATTTTTTCTGTATTTAGTAAAGAATACATATATGGAAAATCAGGCATTTTGTCGTGATCGATTAATGTGGAAGAACATGCTCCTGCAGCCCTTTGTGTAATACAAAGACACAAAAAAGCTCTGCATTTAACCACCAATAAAAGCAGTTTCCATAAAAGTGTAGTATGTCTTAAAATCACAAAAAGATACAATTTGAATATTTATCTGATAAAACATTTTAATTAATTTAGTTTCATTCCTCTACACCTTTTGGTTACTAGATTTGAAGGTTTAATTTAATGAGATCTGAATCCTACAATATATTTACTATATGCACATCGCATGTAGAGCATGGATAAACTATATTACTGCTAGTACATTTTGAAAACATTTGGTTAAATATGCAGGACTACTTTTTGTAGGTTCAATAGAATCTCAGAATGGTTTGAATTGGAAAGAACCATAGATATCATCTAATTCCAACCCCTCTGTCATGGGCAGGGACACCACGCTCTAGATCAGGTTGTTCAGTCCCATTCAACCTGCCCTTGAACAACTCAAAAACTTTTTCATCAGATCCTGTGAGTTCAATGGTTTCAGACTGACTTGTAGGATCAACACAGCATTACTCATGTTCCTTTTCAGTGTAATAATAATTCCTTCTTCCTTCCTCCAAACATCATTGCTGTCACCAAATTTCCTCTTGAAGCATTTGTTTTTGCAGTCCCTTTCACCATCTTGGTCTCTTGTACCGCTCAAATCAAAACTCTTTTTCACTACCCCATGTGGGAGATTAGGGACAAGCGGTCAGAAGATATCACATTGTATGGGTAGACAGAACCCCTCCCTCAACACTTAGTTGTTTAGTGTCCCTGATAAGGTAAGCAACACATAGTTTGTAACGTAAGCAGACAGATGTGATGTAGCAAACAGAGGTTTTATAACTCCATGTAATCAGTTAATAAAGCGCCATTTGCCGTCCACCACATTGGTGTCTGTGAGCTGGTGGCCTGAGCAGCCTGGGTGTGGCTGCCGTGTCATTCCTGGAACCAGGTCGCTACGCCTCAGCGGAGGCAGCAAGTGGTGCCGAAGCCCCGGGAGTCGCCTGGGAGATCGGGAGTCACCTGGACGGGTGAATGACGGCCGAGTGGCAGGGCCAGCTAGGCGAGGGAGGATGCTCCCAGGACCCGTGAGAAGGATGGAAGCTCTCATGAAGGTCGTATCTCAGATTCATAAATAGTGGGGAATTGATTGTAAAGCAAAAGATTTTACCCTTGCAGTGACAAGGCTTTTACAACTTAGTATCATTGATCATCTGGTGGATATTCTCCACCCAGATATTTGGGATCAATGTACAAAAGCTCTAGCTGAAGAAACCATATCTTCTGGGTCAGGAAAGTATCTTAAGTCATGGGGGAGGGTTGTGCAAGTTCTAAAAAGGGCTTTGCAGGAGCAAGAGACCTGGAAAGCTGCACAAAATTGTCTAAAATTTACGCCGCAGCTCGGTGTAGGAGCTGCGACACAGACTGTTTTAGAAGAAACTTTTTCAGAGGAAATTTTTAAAGGGTATTGTCAGACCGTAGAAAAAATCCCACCCAATATGGCAAGGGATTGCATTGAATCGCTGGGAGAGAACAAGAATATAGCTAGATTGGAATGTTTGGCAGATAACCAAGAAGCAGCAAACAAAGAAGGTCTTTTACATAGTGTGCCTGTTGTTAACAGAAACAAAGTTTGCTTCATAATGCGGGCACGCGTGAGCAGAAGGGGGTAGAGCTCAAAGGGGGAATTAAAGCTAACCTTTGCCAAAAAGATTCTTTTAAGGTACACAGTTTAAAAGGGGGAAGAAAGGGGTGGCTCAGCCCTGAGAGAAAGGGGCGGCTGCCAAGAGGGAAGGAGTGGCCCAGCCTGAGGGAAAGAGGCAGGGTCGGAGCCTGACCAAAAGTTTCCAGAGCCTGGAAGCAGCCACTCAGTCGACTTCCGGCTCTTAATCGGACTCTAGCTCAGAGGACTGGGACTCTGGCACCGGCTCCAACAAAGAAGAAGTAACAGTATATAAAATCAGTAATAGCAGTGCTTCTACTTGGGTTGAGGGGAAGTAAGAAAAAGAATGAACTCCTCTCACAGACTGGAAGAAGATAAAAATGGCATGCTTTAAATGCAGCCAGGCCTTTAAATTGGGCGAACGTGCAAATTATCAGACTCCTACCTTCAGTACCCCAGTCATTTAGACCCTCTCAGATTCTCACAGCATGCAGACACAGGAGAGAGGCCACACCTGGCACCTCCTCCTCATTCAGTCTTTTAGCTATCTACCAAAAACCTAAGTCAGCTCCTTACAATCTGTTTCTTAGTGTGTTAAATGCTACCTTTTTGTCGTTGAACCAATCCAATCCAAACTTTACAAAATCATGCTGGTTATGTTATAATGCAGAACCTCCTTTTTATGAGGGTGTTGCCCTTGATGTTCCTTTCGAATATTCTGCAGCAGATAATCCACACAACTGTAAGTGGGACACCCCCCGGAGGGAAATTACCCTGAGTCAAGTCACAGGCCGAGGCAAGTGCTTTGGCAATGTAACCTTAGCAAAGCAGATGGGAAACATTTGTGCTGACTTCATCCAACCTAGCCAAAAGACTGATACGTGGGCAGTCCCATTCGTACCAGGAATGTGGGTCTGTCAACAATCTGGAATAACCCCCTGTGTGTACCTTGGTAAATTCAATAACCTTGCTGACTTTTGTGTCCAAGTTCTGATTGTTCCTAGAGTCCTGTATCACCAAGAAGAGGAAATGTATCGCTTTTTAGAAGAAACCATCCAGATCCACAAAAGAGAAGTAATGACAGGTATAACCATTGCAAAGCTCCTTGGCCTAGGAGCTGCCGGTACAGCCACAGGTGTTTCAGTTCTCGTGACCCAACACCAAGGACTTTCTCAGCTGCAAATGACAATTGACAAGGACTTGTTAAGAATTGAAAAATCCATCTCCTCTCTGGAGGAATCTATCTCCTCACTTTCAGAAGTCATCCTGCAGAACAGGTGAGGACTGGACCTCTTGCTCATGCAGCAAAGAGGCCTGTGTGCCGCCTTGAGAGAAGAATGCTGTTTTTATGCAGACCATACTGGAGTTGTGCAAGACTCCATGGCTGAACTGAGGGAAAGACTGGCCCAGAGAAAGAGAGAGAGAGAGGCCCAACAAGGATGGTTCAAGTCATGGTTCAATCAGTCCCCATGGCTAGCCACCCTTGATTCCACCCTAATAGGCCCTCTCACCATGATACTTTTGGTACTGATTTTTGGGCCTTGCATTTTGAACAAGTTAGTGTCATTTGTTAGAAGCTGTTTAGAGAAAGTTGACATCCTATTTGTCAAACGCCTGCAATTACCATGAAGTTCACTTATTCCTAACATGTTATATCACTTTGTAGCCTATTATATTAACTTTAACAGCTTTTGCATTTTTTATAACATCTATACTTTTATAGGTTTTTTTACTTAATCGTGAGAGGGGAGGGGAGATGTGGGAGATTAGGGACAAGCGGTCGGAAGATATCGCATTGTACGGGCAGACAGAACCTCTCCCTCAACACTTAGTTGTTTAGTGTCCCTGATAAGGAAAGCAACGTGTAACTTGTAACGTAAGCAGACGGATGTGATCTGGCAAACAGAGGTTTTATAACTCCATGTAATCAGTTAATAAAGCGCCATTTGCCATCCACCACACTGGTGTCTGTGAGCTGGTGGCCTGAGCAGCCTGGGTGTGGCTGCCGTGTTGTCCCCGAACCAGGTTGCTACGCCTCAGCGGAGGCAGCAACCCCAGTGGTCTTGATTAAAATTATAAGAAAATATTATTTCTCCACTGCCAATCCTAGAGCAAACAACTGAATGGACACTATTATTCTCCTGAGGCTACCATTGCCTCCATCTCTGATGATTTAAATGTCTCAAATGTCTCATCAACAAATACTTTTTTTTTTTTTTTTTTTTTTTGGTACATATAATCA
This sequence comes from Tachycineta bicolor, assembly GCA_025960845.1. Classification (NCBI taxonomy): domain Eukaryota; kingdom Metazoa; phylum Chordata; class Aves; order Passeriformes; family Hirundinidae; genus Tachycineta; species Tachycineta bicolor. The sequence goes on from JANEHK010000003.1 coordinate 27,439,989, forward strand.
AAATATTTTTCCTTTTTTTTAAATGATATTTTACTGAAAATAGTATTATTGCAAGCATGTAAACACAACAAAATTTTTATTTCTTACACTCATTTCTACAGAATATCTTGCTATAACTTAGCTCACCATTAAAAATAAGTGTGTGTACATATGAAAATGAATTTGTAAATATTCTGAATTATACTGGCTGAAAAAGGCAAACAGAAGTTAAAGGTAGTCCCTAAAGATAATGCTGACATTAAAAAATTAATGTTTGCAACTGAAATTATATGAAGTCATTTTACATTGTACTGCATTACATGCAGATACAACAGCAAGGATTTGTTTATCTCATTTTATACACAAAATGAAATGCCACAATACTATGAATAATCTGTTTGATACAATTGTTAATCCAATCTTCTACTCCACAGAAATATTTTTTTGCATGCAATTATTAATCAGTCCTTACTGTAATGAACTGGTAATCAACAGGGAAATTCATGTTTATGCATCTTTAAAAGTTTATGCACAAACTTCAAATGAACAAGTTTTTATTTCCCAGTAGATAAAATGTATATACACGTTCAGTTAATCAAACTTCTAGGACACTAAGTACATAGACAGTCAAGACAATAGAAAAATATAGATTATACCCTTAATTCGTGACTCAGTAGAGCATTGTAAGTACCAAAATCTATGCAAGCAAGCCTGGTTGAATGGTCTAGACCAAATTGATACAGCATTGATTTGATAACTCAGCAGTGATGTGAGCTCTACTGCTAAGGTTGAACATATAAATAAGACACTGACCAATGTATATCTCTTAAGCAGCTACTAGGTACTGGCAATATAAATATCTAAGCTTAATTGCTTTCTAGCAGATGAATACCTGCAATT
>JANEHK010000003.1:27448818-27539242 GCA_025960845.1 Tachycineta bicolor
CACAGTACCTTATTCTAAATCCCTGCTGAAGGATACCAGGAAAGTGACGTAATTTGAATATAGAAAAGTTGTTTCAATAGCCTGGAATATCACAGTCTAGACACAAGTATAAGGAAAATTAGAGTTTCAAGACAGCATGATCAGGAGACACAGTGAAAAGTAAGTTTGTTTAGCTAAGATCAAAATTATATAAAAAGAAATATACATCATTAAAGTGAGCTTTATAATGCTGCAGGATTTCCAGCCTTCACAGAGGTAGCATAACCTCCTAACAGTTTTGTGTGCTTATGTTAAGCAGGAGCAATTGGATCTTTATCTTTGAGACACTGAACAGAAGCACTCCCTCTACAGTCAAAGAAATATGGCAGTCTTCGATATCAAGTAGAATAATCATATTAAAAGCATTGGTTAAATTCTGAGGCATGATTTCAATGAACCAATCTATGAGACTACATGGTTTTTCTGGGATGAAGACTTTGTAAGGATACGGAAGCAGGTGAAATTATTTTTGTGAACATATCTCAACTCCAAAGCAGCCCTTTATCTGCTATTTTTTCTCATATCTTCTTTTTCAATCTAAATGTACTACTTTACAGTTCAGCAGCTATTTAACTTCTTTAGCAATATATACTTGAAGAGAAGAGAAAGAGATAGAGAGAAATGTATATGTTGGAATAAGAACTGGAACTGTGAGTAGGTTTATAAATCATAAAAAATTATGTTAACTCAGCATCCATAGTTTTGTCCTGTATAGGAGCAAAATATCTGCCCTGATATATATTTGATAATATAATATATAATATACATATATATATATAATATAATATATATATGACTATTATAATGGAAACTGGGCTGCCCTTCCTTACTGCATCAATGTTTTCAGGGCTGAATAAAAAGACAGATATATATATTTTTCAAAATAAAACCCGAATTGAAAACTCTACACACACAGCAAATTGCCTTTACCAGGTATTGTGAGTTAACTAAATTAGGACTAAAAATTTAATAAGGAGCTGATGAAATAGGAGAAGAAAAAGAAATTTCAAACCAGGATTCATTCAACCACTTAGAAATATGGACAACATCAAAAGGAGCATCTGCAGTACAAGTACACTAACATAGAGAATTTAGAGATGATCAGGAACTTGCTTTTGTCATATTTTACACAGGATGTCAAGGAATTCATCATCACACTGCAGCACTAGTGAAGTCCTCAAGGAAGATGTAGGACTGCTGACTCATATACTCTTATGAGAGCAGTTTGAGGACTCTGGTATAAATACTGGACACACCTAGGTTGTGTAGTTCATGGTTCTCCCCAGCAGAACTTGTCAGATATCCACTGAACCATATTCTGTTTAGGTACTTTATTGATAATATTTCTGTGATGCACATCTATAAAGGCACTGAAGTTTGTGACACTCTTAAGTTTTATCTCTTTTTTGATGGTAGTTAGGTTCTTGAACGCCAACAGGAGATCTGATATATGCATTACCAGAAAATAATAGCCTTTGAACAAGATGAGAACTCATCTCATGATGCTTCACTTTTTGCCAGCTTGTAATATATTTGGGAACTTCTTATCAGAACTCAGAAACCTTGTGTTTTTAAAAAAATTATAAAATTTCTCATAAGGTCCTCCTCTACCTCCTCCTCATCAATTAAAAAAAAAAAAAAAAGTCTTTTGATTAACACATATTGCTTTCAGCCCATGCTATATGTACTATATATAGGGGCTCTTATTTGTCTTCCTTGGCAAAACTGATAGTTTAATTATAGCATTGTTTATTTTGCTTTGAGAATTATTTCCTCCCTAGAATAAATATTGAGGTACAAAATGCTGATGTCACTATAAAGCATGAAAGAGATACAGCAGATCTGGGAAAAAATCCAAAGTACTTCAGACTGACTTTCCTGCCAACCTCAGGCGTTTTTACCCGACATTCTCAGTCCTCAAAAACACAGACATCTTCCAAGATAATGCAGACATAATCTGCCAATATTGGACTTGTGTGATTGAAATGCAATATGTCAGCTCCTTTTGTCACAATAGAAAAGAACCCAAAGCCTATCCAAAATTCACTTCTAAACTATTATGTAGTTATTTTTTATCTAAAATCATAATTTTGTAGTTATGACTTATTTTCCCCCATCAGTACTAGATACTTAGGTCTTTCCCAGCACCATGCATATTTCAAGGAATGCGTGTATGAGGGGGAAAGAGTAACACATTTTTGCAAGTACTTTATCTTTCTGAAAGGGTTTCAAAGTGCAATCAGCAAAGCTGCATGCAGAAGCAGTCAGACATTTAAATTCTACCATTAGCAACAAAAGCACTGTCAAGCAGGTGTCTACTGAGAGAAACCTGAAATCCAGTACTTTCCCTGTAAGTCATGTAGCAAGACAAAATTTCAGATTTTAAGCTAACCTAGCTGACATAGAATATGAGAATTGGTTAGATTAATTCTAAAGCAAGGACTTGTTTTTCTAGTTTTATCAAACAAATGGAGGGAAAAAATGGATACATAATTACCTGTGAAATTAGGAAATTGCCCAATAAATGGACAAAATATAAATTCTCAAATTCCATGAAGGGAAAAATGGAAAAAGAAATTTGAGACAAATACAATTCTGTAGAGCACTGTTCTACGCTGTGGTTTTATAAGAAGTTTGGAGTTGTTTGTAGTTCTCACTACCTTTCTTCTAAAATCTTCTGCTCAGAGATGTCTTAACAACCTACCAGGAGTTAATGGAAGTACTGCTGAAGTATCTCCTAGGTTGGCCTTAGTAGTCACTTCTTGAAGTAATGGCATTTATTTAGTAAGCAGCTCAGAGCCACTTGCAGGAAGCTGTTTGTTGCTTCTGAAAATGAGCATGCATTTCTAGTCAGAAAGGACTTTCTCATGCAGTAGGCAGACCAGGTCAGGACATTGATTCAAGGTAAAACAGTAGCTTGTCAACAGGGGACAGATAGGAACTAAGGCCACCCTCTGCTAATGGAGGTGTCCCCAAACACTCCAGATTTTGTATTCAGAGGGATTTCATCCATATTTGGGAGGCATCTCCTGCTGGGACAAGATTGTGCATTCTAAAATCCCATTTATGCAGTTAATATCTGGTACATTCAAGTACATCTGTGTTCCTGTACATGTGTTGACTGAGTTGAGTGGCTGAAAGCGTAGGATCCTGAGACAGTCCCCCAAGAGAATTCAGTGTCTTGCTTAAACTGAATTGATCTACCAAGGCCATTGCAATAATCTCACTAAACAATTGTGAGAAACTATATCAGGCTGACTAGGACTGATACTTATCTTCTGTTATTGCTAGACATAATACCTAGTTCATTTGGTCTCTAAACCCTCCACCCATAAAATCAAATGATGTTTTCATCATCCTTACTTCAGTCACTGGTGGAAAAAATCTAGTCATGTGTTTATTTCTAAAGGTTTAGAGGTCTAGTTTAGTTCCACAAACAAAAGTGTGTATATTTCTTTGAACAGTGAATCTGAACATAATAAATGACTATTTAGGAAGGTGATACCTGAAGGGAAAAGATTAGATTTGCTCTTTCTTAGCTTCTTTATATTGAATAACAGAGAAATACAGGCATTTTCTTACTTTCTATTTGACTTTTAAATGAGAAAATCATGGCTTTCACGGTTAAGCAACTAGTGAACCAGTGAAGTAACAATATCATAACAGCAAGAGAATAAAATTTGAATTGCAAAGAAAAAAAAAAAAAAAAAATCAACCAGGAAGTCAAAATGTAAGGTTTTTTGTTTGTTTCATTTCAGGTGCCCTTAAATACATTTTGGAGATTAAAAACTTCAAGAAAACATTTAATACTCCAACTATTCCTTTAAACAGATGAAACTAAATTTACAATTCTGAAGCTCATAAGAACTTCTAAGAAGACAATGAAACAGCAGGGGTGATTTGCACTCCTGTATATTTTAGGGATTAAAAGCTGAAAAAACCTAATATCTTCTTTTAAATTTTTGCATTTTCCAGAGGTGATATTGTTGTAATGCATTAATTAGGTTTATATTTCATTGGATTTGTAATGTTCTTTTCTATCTGTCCTTGCCCCCCAGTGCCCATCCCCCACACTGAGATGTAACCCAGCCCTGTTCCCTCCCACTTCTCCCTTATTGGGTGGTGCCTCTGGGCCCTGCCCCTGGGGGAAAAAGCCACGACAGGGGGAGGGGCAAGGTCTCTCTGGCATTGGCGAGTCATTGGGAAATGTCTCCAGCAAGCAGAGCAGGGCTTGAGAATAAAAGCTGTAAAATCCCACCTGCTGCCAGAGAGCAGACTCGCTTTTGCCATTGGCGGCCCTCTAATCTCATGGGGAAAACTACAACTGGTGCCCTAATGTTCGTCTCAAAGCCACAAAAGGTTCCCAAAAAGCTGGAAGAACCACTCGGGGAGCACGTGGCCGAGGAATCTCACGCAGGTAGGTGAGTCACGAAACGTAGCTCACCCATGCACAGACACAGACCCGTCAGGCTTGGCTTTCGCTGTGGAGTCTCTGAAACACAGGACTCTACAGGCCAGGGCTGCAGTTTTCTCCTTTGGACTCAAAAATCCCATCGGAGCGCTGCAAAGAAGCCCTACGAATGGCAGGCTGTTCCAGGGAAGGTGACCATATGCTCATGGAAACATGACCCTGGGAACCAAGACTGGAAGCTCTTTTTGCTCCAAAAAGGTCAGTCTCAGGCAAAAGGAGTGATTGGGAAAGAAAGGAAAAGAATGTTGGAATTTTGGTGAGTACCACTTCCGGTTTCCTAAGGGAAAATCTTTTTCAGAGGTGGGATTCCTCAGGGAAAAGGGTTTTTTTCCTTTAGCGGGAAGGTTTTGCTTTCAGAGTAAACCTTCAAAGTGCTTTTGGCAGCCTGGGGCGGGTGGAAAAGTCTTGTAGCTGGTTCTGGTTCTGTCTCCGCACCGGGTGGATGCCAGCCTCTGGCTAGCTCAGATCTGCACAGCTACAAGATGTTCCCAGTTCAGATAGGCACGCAGTTATCTTTGCCTGCTGGCTCGGCTTCTCAGCAACAGCTGGACTAAATAGTGTTGTGACAGCAGCGGCAGTAGAAAAGGCTGGCTCTCAGCTTAGCAGGTTAGAAGATGCTTATTCAGGCCCGAGCTGTGGGAAGTCCGCAGCCGGTCCAAACCACGGGCCAGAGAGGCCAGAGAGCAAGAGCAGCGAGCTTGAATCTCCCTCTTCCACCTTATAACTGGGGGAGGGACTCAAGGGAGGTTACAACAAGACAACAAATCAGGAGATTCAGGGGGTAACAAGGAGTGTCCACCTCCAAGCCTCGGACCACTAAAATCAAGGGCCAAAGGAATTCCCCCCGGGGGATCTATCACCTGAAGCCGTCTCCGTATGATTACTCAGTCTTGGGGAGGAGTCCCGAAGTGATAGGCAGGCTGCCCCAGAGTGAGGGGGGGGCAGAGGGGATGTTCCAGGTCAGGTGAGGGGAGGGAGGACTGACACAAAACACCTTATTATACAGACAACACAAAAGGGTTACAGAACTGGGGATACAGTGAAATGAACTGTAACATAAAACTTCTTATAAAAACTTAAAAAAACAATTCCTGCACCACCATAGAAAAGGAAACTGTTTCCCCTTTTGGCTTTTTTTAATCTCTCCAGTGAGGTTTTTTTTTTTCCTTTCAGTTTCTCAGTCACAATAAAGAGGACACACAAACTCAAAGTTGGAGCCAAAAATGGGTGCAAGGCTGTCAGTATCTTGCAAAAGAGTCTATTACAATATTTTATATACATTGGATAACGGCGAGACCCATTATTCAAACAAACAGATGAAAAAATTAACTCTGTGGTTGTTTTCTCAGTTTCCACACTTATCATTAGAGCAAATAAGCTTCCCAGAATTTGGGGAGGCTATAACAAAGAAAAATAGTTGAATCTGGTTCCTCTAATAATAAAGAAGATGCAAATTTTGCCTTTTATAGCTTAAAAATTAAGTTTGCATTGCAACAGCACAATAAAAAAGTAAAAAAGCCAGTTCTTTGTGAATTTTCCCCAGCTTGTACCTTTGCAGGCTGTCCGAGTGCTCAAACCTCCCATCTTAGTGGTCCCCAGGTGGGGGTGGTCACAAGATGGAGGGGATTCCTTTGTCCAAAATGGCCGAAGCCGTGTGCTCCCAAGGCATGAGGAGTCTCTCCCTTTGTCTGTCCCTCCTTCTGGCAATCCCTTCTTCTCCCTAGACCCCTCCTTCCCTTCAGTGCTGCCCCCAGCACTGCCCTCTGCTCTGACACTGCCCCCTACCCTCAAACCTCTGCCCTCCGACTCCTCCCCATGTGACTCAAGCCTCCAGCCCCTCCCTGCCCCTGGTTCCCACGGTTTCCACACCCACGGTCCCGGTTCTTACGCCCCGGAGGGGGCTGGGAGGGAGGCGGGGGGAGCCAGGAACCCAGAAGCAGGAAGCGATCCCAACTTTTCTGCCACCCCTTTCACATATAGCCAGTCAAAAAGGGGGGGGTGCTGTCCACAGTAATTGGGACTCCTTCCCCCAACAAGCAATTCAGGGTTTATGCAAAGCTCAGGCCAAATTTGGATATGAAAGAGAATACTTTAGCAAGCAAATTTAGCAAGAAATACTACAGTTCCCTTTGACCTCCAAAAATATTTGCTTCCGCAGCTTTGGCAAAATACTGACACGGCTGTTGATAATAAGAATATGCCAATTCAATTAGCAATCCAGCCCGATAAGTCTTTCCAGCCTTATAGTAAAATAGAGCAGCTTCCATCAGAACCTTTAGTAATATTTGTGGAGCAGTTAACCCGAGCTATCGAGTTACAGGTTAAGAATGAAGGAGCCCAGGAACTGGTCCTGGAGGAGATGGCTCTGGCCAATGCAGACGAACATTGCAAGGCAGCTATCCTCATCCTGTCCATAGAACCAGCTCCAATTTTACATGACATGCTCCAGGTGTGTGCCAGGAAGATCCCCTTCAGAAAAGCTCATCAAAACCACAGTTCCAGAGTCAAGCCGCCACAAAAAGCTGCTGCTGCAGACACTGTGCTTCCTGTACCTGTGCCACGGCCACTGCCCAAGAGAAGAACAATGTGTCTCCTATGCAATCAGGCTGGACATTGGGCATCTCAATGCCCTTTAAAGAAGCAATTTCTGGACTTTCAGGACAGTGGGGGTTGGAGGTCTCAAAGGTCTAAAGGGAATTTTTCAAAGAAACTAGAAAATGGAAATGTTAAACTAAATAATCCTGCTTTAACCAGTTCTGCCTTTCAGCAAAAGTCACCAGATATGATAGTAAAGGATCCAGCGACCAGAGAAACAAAAAGTCCTCTTGATCAGGTCACCTGGGGTCGTGGGTACGCCTATGTGTCCACTCCCCCAGATCTCAAGTGGGTGCCAGCTGAGTGGGTGAAACCCACTGAATTTTGGTTATCCCCAAAACTGCAAACCCCCCGGCCAAGGGCCCACAAGTGGCCAGTGCTGCCTGGAGGAGGAGAAAGCGCTAAACCTTCTCCTTCTAATTATCACTATTCCTTAACAGTGTCTTGCTAAACAGTTTGCACTAAAGGTCATTTTTCTTTTGCAGCTTTAAAGGTACTCAAGGTCCGAACTCTGAGCATCTCCCACAAACTGAGCCTTCCTCCTTCTTAATTTAATAAGAAAAGGGGAAATGTTGTAATGCATTAATTCGGTTTATATTTCATTGGATTTGTAATGTTCTTTTCTATCTGTCCTTGCCCAGCAGTGCCCATCCCCCACACTGAAATGTAACCTAACTCTGTTCCCCTCCCACTTCTCCCTTATTGGGTGGTGCCTCTGGGCCCTGCCCATGGGCCCTGCCCCTGGGGGAAAAAGCCACAATGGGGGAGGGGCCAGCTCTCTCTGGCATCGGCGAGTCATTGGAAAAGGTCTCCAGCAAGCAGAACAGGACTTGAGAATAAAAGCTGTAATATCCAACCCGGTGCCAGAGAGCAGACTCTTAGTCTTGCCATTGGTGGCCGTCTAATCTCATGGGGAAAACTACATGATATAAAGAACTTTCAAAGGAAACAGAGCTACTTAAAACCATAAATTCTACTTTCATATTCTTTATCTGGGAAATGAGATTGGGAAACTTCCTTCAAGAGATTATAGCAGGACAGACTGCAGTAATCAGGTCAGACAAGCAGCCTGGTTATACCTGGTTATACCCCTTTTACACCCAAGTACACCTCCCATTCTTTCTCCTGCCCACCTTTATCCTTGCCCTTCTCTGCCCTCATATTTTCCTAAATATAGAAACTACTCCTAGTTACTCATTTGCCATTGGTCTCAGTCTTGGTACCGAAGGAAACCGACTTTGGTATATCTGTTGTGACTACTTAGGTAATATTCTCCTTTTGTGGTTTTGCTAATAGATAATTCTGGTCTTATCAGATTGTCATCTCCAAAATGTCTTTAATATTCTGTTAAATTATCTGTGAAATGTTTCCATCACTCATAATCCCCCTGAACTATCTGTGAGATCTGCTGTATGTCTCTCTCTCTCAGAGCCCCTGCTCCGTTTTTGCTAGTTTGAGAGAGAAACCACAGCTGGAAGGACTTTTTCCCTTCAGGGTCCCAAAGATCACAGAGTGGCTGGAACCTTTTCCTTTAGAGAGAGCAGGCCCCCACTGATGGCAAAAGGAATCCTTGGTCCGGGAGGAATCATGGCTTTATTCTGGGATCCTGCCCTCTCAGGGTGTGGAGCTCATTCCAGTCTCCGTCCTTGTCCCCGTCCTGAGAGAGATCCACATACTTTCCTGGCTTTTATCCAGGGGGCTAGAGGCAGGGACAAGCCACTACCCAATCAGGAATAAGGTGGGAGTGGAACAGAGTTGGGTTACATTCCAGTGTGAGAGAATAGGAGGGGAGAAGGAGCCGGGACAAAGCTCGGGGTGATACATTTTCCAGGGGAACAGGGTGGTACAGAAGAAACCATTACAAAATCACATATAAAAATGAAATAAAATATAAACCAAAATAATGCACAACAACAGAAATCTATAACTTGCATGAATTTATTCTAACTCTATGTCCAGTAGTCTCTTAACTCCAAATACAGTAGTTTCTCATGGTCTTTATATTTGTCTGAACCTCAGCCCACTAACATGAAGATATCTAAATCAGGGTCTGAAATCTCATCCCTAGTAGCTGATGCCCGAATTGCTAATTGGCTGTTTCACTATTACAGAATCTGCACTGATTATAAAAGAGGACAAATGTGGTCATCGCCACTTGGTCTCTCTCAAATTGAATCCTACCCTCTGCATCATTATTTGAAAGTCTCTAGCACACTCAACACCTAGAAATACTGAGGAAGTGAACAAAATCAAAGTCCTGAAAGGCTCCATATATTACAGAGATGCAAAAGGCCTTGAGCAGATTTAATTCTGAATCACACTGTATTTATATGAACCTCAGTCCTTGAAGCCAATTTTCCACCAACCCATCTCAACTCACACATTGTTCAGATTTACATACAGACTATTTTTTTCACTCGCCTTTCTCTAACCTCTGTTTCTGGAGGTTAATTTTCTCATAATCTATTTTTTAAAATCTTGAAGTACAAGAACTCCCAAACTAAAACCTCTTTTCCCCAAGTGGGCCACAGACTACCTTTACAGTAGTATTTTATATGCCCTTGCTGTGTCCCCAGGCACTGAGTGCAACTGGTAAAAAGCAGCCTGTATCTATATTAGTAAAATGTTTTAGCCTCCAGAAGAGCATGGTTGCATGCTCCACAGAGTCTTGTAGCTCCCAAACTTCATCCAGAAATCATTTTTGAGACCTCTAGTTTACAGAGATTGAAAACATGAGACGTCCTTAGCAGTTTAGCTGCAGAGATGATTGAGTTTCAGCACTCAGGAGTATTTCAGGCATTGTTTAATCTACAAGTAGAACAACAGCCATATGGTATCCAACAAGAAGTGCTTCATCATTCAGTCTCATTAAACTGACATGTAAAACTTCTTACACTGACTAGGAAAACCTGGAGCTGTCTGCCCTCTTGTTTCAGAGAAGTCTCTGGAAGATTAGGATAATCTTCAGCACCTATACATGATTAAAGAGATCTAAAATGACAGTATAAATGTAGCACAGGAAGAATGCAAAAGGAAAGGGGAAATTCCTTTTCTATGTATGATGAAAGACCCAAGTATTCTCTGAAACTAATCTCCTGAAAAGACTAAGAAAGCTGCTGATTTTTCCCCTTCCTTGATTAACTGAGGTTTGAATAATTAGAGGAATATAAAAATAATTTGAGCTCTAAACTTTACCAGCAATTTGTTTAGCTTTAACACACACATTCAAAGCAGCATACTGAAAATGAAAGATGAGCTTTCTATTTTTCAAAGGAAGAATGTGGCATATATGGGTATCTGTATTTAGTCAAAGTAACACGTAAGCTAAGTAGTTACATATCTGTCACCAATTTGTCAACTCACATCAAATAAACAGCACTATTTAGGTGGATAACAGCATCATAAGTTTGCTGACTGAAAGCCCCATATTAATGTGGTATTGACTTCCATTATTTAATAGAGCTTATTTTACTTTAAGCATGTTCTACATCCCTAAAATAACTTGGTTTCTTGGGTCACTCATGGGTCTCTGACTGTTTGAAATGCATATATTTTTAATTACAAAAAGAAGACTTTTTGAATGATTGGATGAGTTCCTTATGCAATGAAAATATTGGATGGTAGTGGGGCAGTTAACACTCATTATAGATATACAGACATAATCTTGCCAACCTTCTCTCTGTCTACTCTAATCTCTCAGCATAGGGGATGCAACATATATGTCTTTCTAAACTACAGAAATACTACCCTTGCGAGCATTAGTCTATTTCCACATTTGTCAGGTAAACCACTATACAGAATAGCAATCACATTTTGGGGAAGAGCACACAGATTCTTTCTAGAAACCTGGATCGAGTACTCTACACACTGTTCAGTAGAATGCTAGATATTAACAACATTTTAAGACATGGAGCCAGGAACCTCAAGGTATCAATCCATAAAATAAAAGCATAGTCACAACATTGTGAAGTAAAATACAGATGGTTTACCTTCAGTGACAATGCAGGAAATTGTTCCTAATTATCTGCCAGGCTGGCATTTATGGTCTAACAAGATACCAGGTGTATTAAGCTTTTTTTTTTTTTTTTTTTTTTTTTCCCCTTCAGTTGGAACAAGACATATATTTAAATCACTGGTTCCAGTCCGCTTCTGTATCCAAACCCTTTATCTAAATATGTATCAGACTCTTAATTAAAAAATAAAATCCAAAAGCATCTTAAAAATTAAAAATTCTGTCTTCAAAAATGCATCTTAAAAAGCTCAATTACCATCCTGACAAATGTAAAAGCTTTTTTTTTTTTTAATAAGATTATGCAGTAAATTAAACTGATTGTCATCATCTCTACAAAATACTCACTGCTAATTTTTTTTTTTTTTTTTTTTTTTTTCTTTTTTTTTCTTTTTTTTTTTCCCCCTATAAGACTGTGTGCCTGAGGTGAGTGTTTGGTTATTTTTCATCATTTTATGGATTTTTACATGTTATTCCTATAACATAAAATTAACATACATACTAGCAAAATCTTCAACCCTACAGAAAAAAACTATCTTTTGGATGTTGAACATGAGGTGACAACTGGCAGAAAAGGCAGTATTTGTTTCTGTACCATTGAAAATCCAAGTAAATATAAGTAAGCAGACTTCCAATTATCTTTCACTTTTAATAGTAACGTTATAAAGTTATTTTGTGTTTGTTAGATATTTTCCTGTCTCAAATTAAGCTTATCAAGGTGCAGCTCTCAACACAAGTTTAATCATAAAGGGAGAGGCAAGCCCTAAACATTGCACATTGGCCATTCTTGTTGTCATCAAATACAGATGATTTGTTTCAACAGTTCAATGAAAGCAGGAAGCAAGAAGGTTGTCACTGTTAGTAGTTTAAAGGACCTTGGAAAGTCCTCACACTTTTCTAAATAAAGGGACTTAAGATGTGGTTCAGCCTATGAAGGAAGAATATTGAGAATTGAACTCCTCTTCTGCTATCCCTTGTCAAATCATACACAACATTTTAACCTCAGCCCAATTTTCTTACAAATTTATTTTGTAGCCAGCCAATACCTTTTACCCTTTCTTTTCTTTGTTGTCTTTGGTGGGTTTTTTTTGGTTTTTTGTTTGTTTGTTTGTTTGTTTGTTTGTTTTTTGTTTTTTGTTTTTTTTTTTTTTTTCCTGATGCTCTTTTCAGTGAGAAAAAGTTTATTAGGTTTTAGAAATTTCATGCTTACCGAATTATTATTTACTTACTTTCAAGTAGCAAAAATGACACAGCTATATGTTTCAGGTAACAAACCTCTCAGAAATAGAATTTGTTAAGACATATTTTTTTTAAGCTTTAAGTGGATGACACAGATTCATAAAGTTGATCTTAAAAGAACAGTAGAAATGCATTGTATGTTATCTATAACAAAAGGTACTGTAGAATCTGCTGCCTGCTTCAAGTGATAAATTCCAGACAGATCATGACATAGCATTCACAGTATGAATATGAAGTGATACTATGTTTGTACAGACTTCTATTTATATTCTTTATTTATATCAGAATATGTGAGAAATGAAGTTTACTCACAGCTTTGTATTTCAATAGATGAGTAGAGATGAATTCTTGTAACAAGTGAAAACAAAGCCAATGTCTATTGGCATTTCTCAGACTGCAAAGGAGCAGATATGCCAAAATGTAGACAAATATTTCTGACTCAAAATTAATATTCAAAGTCTATCTGTTCTTGTTTATTAGTCAGAAATTACTCCACGTATTATCAGTAATTTATTGTAGTGCTGTACAGCCAGCTGATATATGAAAACATTCCCCACATAGATACTCTCTTTAAAACCTATGTGAATGTTTCAGTGCATCCTATTAAAATATTGTTGTACTGTACCTTTCTGTACAATTGTGTACCCTGTGTAGTGGAAGGAGAGTCTATGAGGAGGAGTATTCTCATCAAGGATGAGGAAAAGGCTGAAGTACTTCACGCCATCTTTGTCTCAGTCTTTAACAGGAAGGCTGGTTATCCTCAGGGCAACCAGACCCTGCCCTGACAGAAAGGGATGGGAGCAGAATAGACCCCCTGTAATCCAGGAGGAAGCCATTAGTGGCCTGAACCCCTTAGACACACACAGGTCTATGGGGCTGGATGGGATTCACCCAAGGGCACTGAGGGAGCTGAAGAAGAGGTCATTAAGCCACTCCCCATCATTACCAGCAGTCTTAGCTAATCAAGGACATCCCAGGTGACTGGAGGTCAGCCAGTGTGATGCCTGTCTACAAGAAGGGTCAGAAGTCGGATGTTGGGAACTATAGCCCTGACCTCAGTGCCAGGGAAGGTTATAAAACAGATTGTCTTGGTGCTGTCATGCAGGATAACTGGAGTATCAGCTTAGGAAAGGCAGGTCCTCCTTGATCAACCTGATCTTCTTTAAGGACCAGGTGACCTGCCTAGTGACTGAAGAAAAGGCTGTGGATGTCTACCTGGACTTCAATAAAGCCTTTGACACCGCCTCCTGCAGCATTCTCCTGGAGATGTTAGGAGCCTACAACTTGGACAGGAGCACTCTTTGCTGGGTTAAAAACCAGCTGGATGGCTGGGTCCAGAGAGTGATGGTGAGTGCAGTCATATCCAGCTGACAGACGGTCACTACTGAGGTTCCCCAGGGCTTTGTATTGGACTGAGTCCTGTTTAATATCTTTTTTGATAATCTGGATGAGGGGATCAAGTGCACCCTCAGTTAGGTCACAGACAACACTAAACTGTGTTACAGTGTTGATCTGATGGAGGGCAGGAAAGCTGTGCAGAAGCATCTGGACAGGCTAGATTGATGACTGGAGGCCAGTGGTGTAAGGTTCAACAAGGCCAAGGGACAGCTCCTGCACTTGGGCCACAACAACTCCAGGCAGCACTAGAAGTTGGAGACAAAGTGCCTAGAAAAGGGCTCAGTGGAAAAAGCCCTGGGGGGTGCTGGTCAACAGCTGGCTGAGCATGGGCCAGTGTGTGTGCCCAGGTAGCCAAGAAAGCCAATGGCACCCTGGCCTGTATCAGGAATAGTGTGGACCAGATAGCAGGACCAGAGCAGAGATTTTCCATCTGTATTTGCCATTGGTGAGGCCACACCTCAAGTGCTGTGTCCAGTTCTGGGGCCCTTACTGCAAGAAGGACATTGAGGGGCTGGAATGAGTCCAGAGGACAGAGAAGCTGGTGAAGGGTCTGGAGAACAAGTCCTGTGAGGAGCAGCTGAGGGAGCTGGGGATGTTTAGCCTGGAGAAAAGGATATTCAGGTCAGAGTTTATTACTGTTTATAACTACCCGAAAGGACCTTGTAGCAAGGTGGAGGTCAGCTTCTTCTCTCTGGCAACCAGTGACAAGGACAATAAGAAACAAGCTGCACCTGGGGAGGTTCAGATTGGTCAGCAGGAAGAATTTCTTCACTGAAAGAGTGGTTAAGCATTGGAATAGGATGCCCAGGGAAGTGTTGGAGTCACAATACTTGGAAGTGTACTAGAAATGACCAGGTGTAGCACTTATTGCTATGATTTAGTTGATGGTGTGGTGTTTGCTCAGTGACCTTGGAGGTGTTTTCCTACCTTAAAGCTTCTATGAGTCTATGATTCAATATCTTCCTTTTCTCTATCTCATTGAAAATTTCGTTTTCTTTTGAAAGAAGCATTTTTTGTGCATGTGTTAAACAATGTCTGTTTTGACACATTCTTGTACATTGTGGTTTCAGCATAATTTGGAAATTTTAACTACACAATGAAAAATATCAAATAGCTTTATAACACTTCCTTGTTTTTATACCATACCTAATATTCCTGGCGCTTAGAAAAAGATGCATAGTTTCATTCTGCAATGTCATTTTCTCCCTGGCAAATATTTTCCATTAATATATTAAAGTACAATGGATTTGATTGTCTCATAAGCTTTAAAATAAAAAAAAGCAAAACACCCCCCCCGCCGCCGCCCCCCCCATCAACAGTAAGTTGATGAGTAAGTAAAAGAGAGTAGAGTTATATTTTAAAGCCTTTTACTAACTGAATTTAGGAAGATTATTAATTTTGACTCTGACATACATCAGTGGGTTCAAAAGCAGCCTATATACTGTCTTCATAACTATATAAAAATTATAAAATCCTGTGACAATGTACTTCAAGAGATATGGCAGAGGATAGACATGGCAGTCATGCTAACATCAGAACAACATCTGGGAGAAATCTGTTGATACCTGTGAAATTATAAAGTTAGCAATGTGAAGCAGCAGCTTTGTCTACTTGTGCATGGGTAGTCCTCAAAGGAAAATCTGGAAGTTGTATCTCTGGGCATTTTCCTAATGCTGTCATCACTGTTTTGTAACACTGGGGGAATAAAATGTGCCAGTAGCTTGGCATTATCTATCATCCAGACGGTGTACAGTTGGGAATTATATAAATTTGGTGCCCAAAAGCACTGTCTGACTAAAATAGAACCTGGTTTCCATTCATCAAATTCTTAAAGCATTATCTCCCATTTACTGAGCAGGTGGGTGAAGTATAGAAAAACCATGCCACAATTTCTGTGGTATCTGTATTTTTTTGTTGTATTATAAATCCATATAAATCACTTTTATCTCTCAGTGTGTCAGGAACAGGTGATAGTGACACAGGTTGCCAGCACAGTTATTTGGACTTAAATTCCAGCTTTATCACCATTCAGTAGGCACTATAGGAGTCAGAAAAGAAGCCAAAGCAAGATTGGGACAACAGATATCAGAAGCTGTGACTTCTTATGAATATTTGTCTTCAAAGTAGCAGAAAATTGTTAGCACACTTTTTGTTGATAAAGAAATTCTCCAAACCAATAACACCAAATTCTCCAAACCAATCATGTTTTTAACACTTAATCTCTTCTTCGTTGGAATATTGTCTTGGTTTAGAAGGACAGTTATCTGCCAAGGAAAGCTACAGCCTACCTTGGAATGGAGAATGTAAACCCCCTTCCTTCTAAAGTATTATAATTTTGCAATTAGGGGCTTTCAGGCAAAGATATGGGAATAGGAGTAACAGTTCTTTACTAGGAATATTAAAAAAGAAAAATACAAATGTAGTAGTGCAAAAAAAACAAGCAAACAAGCAAACAAAAATCCCAGAAAAAGCCCTGACAGAGTCAGGGATACAGCCTGATGCCCTGGTGGTCAGGGTGTTGGAAGCAGTCCAAATAAATCCTCCTGGAGAAACAGATGTGATTCTGTGGAGTAGAGATGGTCCTGTAGAAAGTTCAGAAGCAGCAAGATGGATCTGGTCTTCCTCCAGGAATCCAGTGGAAAAACCACATACTTTGTGTCCTTCAGTCCCAGTTTTTATCTAGCTGGGAACAGTTGGCTCCTCCCCCACTGGGTGGAGCATCTCACAATGGGATGATGGAATGTGTCATGTCATTGGTGGGCCCTAATGGCCCATTATCAGAAGATAGATAATTCTGGAGGATAGAGGGGTGGTGAAAGAGATAAGAAACACTGCCCTACCTGGTTTTAATGGCTGGGCCATTATCAGAAGGCATCTGCCCCCCTCCCCCCTGGAGTTACAAGAGAAGGAAAAAACATCTCCCAAAAAAACAGCTTTCAACAGATGAAATGGAAAACACATTTTTAGGTTGCATAACCCAAGACAAATATCCAAGATGAAGGCTATTTTAAGCTGAAATATATTATTTGTTTGTAGAGACAGTAATTTTCAAAACTCCCAGTTGCAAGGGGTTTTTGGGTTGCCTTTTTTTTTTTTTTTTTTTTTTTTTTTTAAACCTATATAATCACTTTTCAGCTCCAACTGCTTGTTTGCATCCTGTAAAACTGTAACTTCCATTGGCCAGGTGGTTTCAGTAACACTTCAGGCCTTGTTACCTGTCCACAGAATAACAGGATGACAGATGTGTTGAGGTCAGAAGCAGCCACTGGAGGTCAGGTAGTCCAGCTCCCCTGTGCAAGCTGGGCCATCTACAGCAGGCTGCTTAGGACATGTTCTGCTGGGGTTTGAATAGTTCAAAGAATACATGTGCACATCCTCTCTGGACAACCTATCATCAAAGAGAGTTTTCTTCTAATGTTTAAATGCCATTTCCTATATTTCTGTTAGCTCATTGCTTTTTTTTCTTTCACAAGGAACCACTGAGAAAAGTCTGGCCCTATCTCCTCTATTGAGTCCATCAGGTATTTATACACACTGATAAAATGTTCCATGTGCCTTTTCTGCTTGAGCTTAAACAGTCTCAAGTCTTTCAATCTTTCCTCATATGAGAAGTGTTCTAACCATTTTATCATCTTTGCTGGACTTTCTCTAGTACATCTGCATCTCTCCCGTACTGGGCAATCAAGACTTGGACCTGACAGACATGTCTCACCACACTTGACCCAGAAGGGAAGAATCATCTCACTTGAAGTGCTGGCAGTGGTCTTCCTAATGCAGCCCAGGATAATACAAGGTTACTGGCTTATATTTAATCTGTTGTCAATGACTACCATCAGGTGTCTATTTTTAAAGGTTGCTTTTCAGATAGTCAGTCACCAGCCTATCCTGGTGCATGGGGTTATTTCTCCCCAGGTGAAGAACTCAGCCCTTTCACCTGCTGAGCTCCATAATGTTCCTATCAGCCCATTTCTACAGCCTATTCAGGTTCTTCTGACTGGCAGCACAATCATTTGGTATTATCAACCATCCCTCAAGGGTATTTATCAGAGGAGAATTTTAAAGCTAATTTCTGTAAGTATTCCTGTATGCAACTTCTTTTTTTTTTTTTTTTTTTTTTTTTTTTTTTTTTTTTTTTTTTTTAAATTACATGAACAGTCACAATCATAAAACGGAATAGTATTCATTCCCCCCAGTGGGCAACACAAAAGGAGCATTGTGCAAGTTTTTTAACATTCTGACAGACAGCCACAATGGAAACTGCCTTGTACTCCTGTTTTAACTATTAATCACCAAGCTGTGAGATACTCTTCCATGGATTTTTCCCTCTGTCTTCTCGTTCAGCAGGAGCATTTGCATCAGTTATACATTTTCCCATTCTGGATGAATTCACTCCAGTTTCTATAAATCTCCCTGCTGCTCTTGGTACATGCATGTTCTAGTGATACAGAACTGTATAAATCCTCTATCCAAGTATATTAAAATATATAAAAATTGAATACATTTGAATATCTTTTCTTAATTTTGTACCGAATAGTAGGTTAGAAAATAAAAACCCCACTTTATTGGCATTTCATATTGTTATTGATTACAAGTCACCTATATACAAAGCATTACCTCCAGTCAGATGAACAAGTTCTGTACATCTCTATAATTGAAGTTTGCCGAGCCATGGTCTTCCCATATCTCATCCATCAGTTATTTCTGCATTGCTGTCTTGGTGGTGGTTCTGTGCTCTCTGTAGGGATACTTTTGCATTCCCATCGCTTCTACAGTACAGAGGAGACATAATTGCAGCGATTTCAGTAGAGATACTTCTGATTTATCCTGCCATCAAATTACTGCTGTTAAGTGTCCTGGTTCAGATCAGCAGGAGAGGACATGGCCAAGATATTGTGTTATTTGATATCACATTACATTGTTGCTGGGGTGAGGGAGGGAGAAGGGACTCTATCACTTCTGGGAAGGACAGCAACCCTTTCTGGTGGAACAAAGCGTGATGGGGTGGGGTACCTGTTGCCCGTTGTCCATTGTCTTGGGCTCTACACTGAGCATTTTTGCATGTGAATATTTTTTTTTTTAATTTTATTTTTATTAATACTGTTTTTACTGTTCGTTTTCTAGTCTCATTGCTGTTTTTGAAAAATTGTTCTTATCTCAACCCATGATCTTTGCCTTTTGTGAGTCCAATTCTCCTCTCTGGCTACTGGTAGAGGGGGAAGAAGAAGCAGAGTGGTGTGGGTGATGAGTGAGTGATCAGCAGTGTAATTTGGAAGATCTCAGTGGAAGAAATAAATTGGGAGTACCAGTCCTAAACCACTACATTAAGCCCTGAATTTCTCTTACAAGTAAACAATTTCCATGAGGTTTTAATGTACCTCTAGCTAAAAAGCAAATTGCTGTACAGAAAAAGGGTAGACAATGTTTTTTAATTATTTTTTTTCCTTTCTTTTTCTTTCCAGAAACATGGATTTGAACAGTTTTTACTGTAGTAAGGAAATAGCAAATAGGAGAATATAGGGTAAACAGAGTTTCCAAAACAAAAATGCTGTAGGCTTTTATTTCTCAGTAAGGACTTTCAATGTAATAAATGTATGTATTTTTGTCACCTAAGTATGTAAAATGATGGTACATTAGTTTATAAATTCTCCAAAAGTTTTACAGTTTTCTGCCTTACAGTCATGAATTGCTCTTTGCATTTTGAATTGAAAAATACCATTTTGCATATCTAGCAACACCATACATATCTGCTGGTACTGAAAGAAATTAGAGAAATGGACATATAGAGAGCAAACAGATATGTTGCTAATAATTTGTTCATAATTTAGAAGAGCTTGAGCCACAATAACTTTAAAAAATAGTCTAATTTTGAGAATCTGAGAAATCACATGCTTAATAATAAGCATATGTATGAGAGCATTTCTGGAGATGGATGTTACACCTCCTGTAGTCATATTCTGAAAGTAATTAGAACAACTTTTTCCTTTTATTATTATTATTATTATTATTATTTTATTTTTAGAAAAATAAACCACATCTGTCTCCATCTAATACTTTAAAGTATTTTCTATTAAACTATTTTCACAGAATCACAGAATATTCTGAGTTAGAAGCTACCCACAAGAATCATCCAGTCAAACTCTTGAGTGAATGGCCCATATGGGCATCAAACCCATGACCTTGGTGTTACCAGCACCATTCTTTAAACAAGGGAGCTAATTTTTGTAAACTCTAGCTTCTAAGGAACAAAAGGCAATGCTATTCCTTTCTGAACCATAAATGTTTACAATTGAAGATTGTAAAGTAAAAATAGTGGATCCTGTGAAATACTGAGTAATAAATTACATCTGTGCATATTTAGTATGCTGGATCTATATATACAAAAATATAATTATCTTTAGGAAAGTTTGCACCAGGCATACTGACAGGAATTTGGAAGCCATTAGCTACTCCAAGAAGTTGCATTTTGTTAAAAAAAGATATTGGAAATTTGGTCTCTGGTAACCTTTTTTTTTTTTTTTTTTTTTCTTTCTTTCTTCCCCCTCCAGCTTTCTTGTGTATCCAAAAAATCAATCACTCTAAGCTGAACTTAAGAAAACATAAATGTATTTCTTTCAAATGTTATTGTCAATTATAATGCTTTACAACTTAGGTTTTGCCCTGAAGCATGTCCTAGACATCAAAGGATGAACTGACAATGTGAAGTGTGGGAAAGCATCTCACTATTCCCATTAATAGCAATAGCATTTTTAATTCCTTATTGATTACACTGCATATTTCCCCCTCAAGAGTCATGAAAGCCAAGAAACTTACCATAGGGGTGAAACCCTTGTAATAGACTATTTAACTAGATTTTGATACCTGAAGAGAAAAGAAAATGAAATTTCAGGAGCTGTATATAACTGATAACATACTACATTCCAAAGAAGGCTATACAAGGATAAGCAGCAATGTTAGAAAAACAGTCCTAAAAGCACTGGTTGTACAGAAAGATAAAATATAAAAGATAAAAGAAACAAGTTGTTGCCCCTGGGACTGGAAAGGAACATTAAATTGCTCATGGCTAAACATAAGAGCAGTTATTCTTGGATTCCTACTCGTAACAGGAGGGTCTCCTAAAGAAGCTTACTTTTAAAAAGCTAAGGAAAAGATAGAAAGCTAGGCAAGGAGGTACAGCAGCCTTTAATGGTACCCAGAAAGAGGAGAAAGATAAAGTGTTCCTGCCAATCCATTATAGGTATATGTAGGAAGGATAAAGGGAAGTGGCAGTGAAGGACCTTAGCTGCAAGTAAATGTGTGAGGATGGGTAATGGGAGCTCTGCTTTTGCAGTGTTTGGATAGAATGCTAGTCCTGTAGTAACGAAAAGATGCTTTTGTCGGCAGAATTTCATCCCAAGGTTTCATCTATGACTTTCTTTTGTCTAGTCTGCACATTCTCAGCCATGTCAGCACAAGAACCTCTCCTTTAATGCACCACTTCTACCTTATTGCAACAATTTACTGACTTTTCTTCATTTAAAATGGCACCAGAAATATTTTTGCTTTAGGCAGTAGTGATCTGTTCTGTTTTGTTTATATTGTTTTATATTTACTGTCAATACTTATCCTTTTAAAGTCTTTTTAGGTACAGTCATCTGAAAGTTGATATCAAAATATATATATATAGATGTTCACATGTACACCTTGACATAATTTATTCAAATCTAAATGTAGGTTTAAGGTCCAAGACCCATGTTTAACCTAATAAAATATGTTCTTACTTTAAATCTTGAAGATCTTAGAATTAATGGTAAGATTTAATAACAGCCTTAATGACTAGATTAAAGGTCATTTAAAATAAAACTGCCTGAAATTGAACTTATGTATTCCATTAAAACAAAATAAAAAAATTAAACTGTGAGTGTAGAAAATTCTGAATAGCTCTTGGCCAATTTTGAAGGAAGAGAAATTATACCAATACCCATACTAGTTTTAATTTGAAGTTTCTTCTTCTGATGTATGGATTTAAGTTTCTGGAATGTTGTGTCTAGTATAAAATTCAGTAAAAAAATACAGATGCATACCTCCCTGTTGTTTCTCAGCAAGATAATCACATCCTGAAATTTAAGACATCTAATTTAGCTGCTTGGAGTCACCCACTGACTCTATAAGAACCAAGGATTTATTTCATATATTCTTCATCACACTCTAATGAAACACCTGAAATGAGTGATAAAACTAACTTCACTCTTTGGCTTGATTCAGCCAATTTTAAAAAGTCAGTGAAATACCACCAGAAGAACTCAAGAACATAGCTAGTTTTCTTCAACCGCACTTGCTTGTTCTGTGACAAAATTTTCTCTTTCAATTATCCTAATTGTGAAAATATATTAAAGTGTTGTGAGAGTCTTTTTGTTTGGTTTGTTTTGGTTTTGTTGGTTTGTTTTTGGGTGGGGTTTTTTTGTTTGTTTTGTGTTTTGGTTGTTTTTTTTTTTGGGGGGGGAGGGGGGGAACTCTAGGTTTTTAAAAGGTAAAATCCAGTAAAATAGCATAAGATTCATGTGAATACCCTCTTCTTTGCCACTTTTTTAACAGTGAAAAAAATTAGTTTTTCCCCAAGAGTATGAAGTTCTTCCAAGTTTCTCCAAAGGCTGACTCAAGGACATGATGGATTGGTTTATTTCTGATTTTAGGTGAAAAGTTCTTTTTTTCCCCCCCCTTTTTAAAATGAATTTCTGTTTCCATTGAAGTCTGATGATTTCAGCTCATTGATTTCACCTTCTGTGTTTAAAACATGTGTTGAGCTTTGCTCTCAGTTCAAGAGTCAATATTTCCAGTTGAATCCTCTGGGATGAAGACAGAGCTCAGTAGCTCAATACCTAATTCTTTCCCTGATAGTAAAACACATTACTCAGACAATGGAGTTTTCATCATCAAACCATAAACAATTCAGCCAAACCACATAGGAATAAAAATGTTATTTTTTATTTTGACACATACTCTACAAACAGTTCCATTATTTTTGTCACAGATACAGGAAAGAATCCCTGTATGGATACAGGGATAAATCATCTCTATTAGGTAATCAAGATGGGAAGCTGATACTGTTCTTGTTTTAATCAATCCATGAAATGAAAGCGATTATAAACCACACCAGCACAATGTATCCCCATGAGCCTCTTGTAATTGGGATGATCATTTAATTGGCACATTTTGCTTCCACTGGGATATGCTGTTTAAGAGAGATCTAGTTTACTCAGCAGTTGCAGGGCTTGTTATATGATCTCCTCAGCTAATATTACTTGTATTGTGATGAAAAATGAAAAAGATGTATAGACTTTTCTCTTTATTTTGTCAACTGCTCAAACTACAGGAGTTTTACCTCTCATAGTGAGCTGAGGGAAAAAAAAAAAATAAAGAAGGCAATTATGCTGTTCAGAGGAACGTACATTTTTCCACTGTGTTAAAAGGATCAAAGGAAAATTCTTCAGTAACTGTACTCTTATGCAGTACAAGCAACATAACTGTATGGCAGAGAGATGAACAGTGAAAAACACAAAGAATGGGTAATATAAGAGTGAAAATGACTGAAAAATACAGAATTTAAAGTAAGTAGTGATTCTTGCAATTTGATTTGAATTTACTTATTAAAATATAAATAAAAAATTAAATTTATGGAAATAGCAGAATCTCATTAAACATATTTTGAGAATTATGTCAAAGCTTTAGTGTGAGATTACTTGTTCTTTTTTTCTTAACAAGGTGGGTAAGGACATCTTAGCATAAACAAACTCACCTGTTCATTGCAGAAGGGCGGGACTACATGACCTTGAAAGATGCCTTCCTACTCATCAGCTTTCAAATCCCAGTTGAGGGATAAGCTCTTGGATAGCTGTTGTAACTACAGGTATTCAGACTATCTTGCAAGAAGCCTCCAGTTAACAAATTAAAGGAGTATCCCACATGCATTTTCTGTTTTCCAGCTCACAAATTCATTCCAACATAAATTAAAAAAACATAAACAAATAAACAAAACTCCAAACATTGCCAGCAAAAACAAACAAACAAAATTCTAATTGTAATGAAAAGAAATGACAACTAATAAGGGCTGACATTTGGCTTATACAAAAAACATTTTAAAAATAGGTAAATAATCACACATCTGTCTACATGTCCCTTAAGATAACTTTTCATACCCCTTCAATAGTTAAATTTTCAATTACTGTTTCTTAAACTTTTATTTTGAAAATTTAAGGAAAAAAACTGATCCAGGGCTACATTGTGAAAGAAGTCCATTGATATTTGCAATTTGGAAAACCTGTTTTTAGAAGTACTAATGAGTGATAGCTTAGAGGGATATTTGGTAAGGAAAAAAAAAAAAAAAAATCTTATTTGACTGTGTAAGAGAGTTCAAACCCACTCTGGAAGGAACAGAAACTTGACAGAATTAATATAATATTGCCAGAGCAACAGAAGTTTGTGAAAAAATAAACCAGACTGCAGTTTCTTCCACTCTTTCCACACCTCTGGTAGCATCATCTGCCCTGCCTACATCTCTAAATCAATAGTAAAAACCTTTTATTTCAATTCTCACTTCTGGCTTCTACCTACATACCAGACCCAGAGTACTTCCATATTCCTTCTCCACTACATGTAAAAGCCATTGTACAATTTTTGTATTATACCAGCTTAAGGCTTTAGGTGTCATGTTGAAGTGGAGGTAGATGAGATCAACCTGTCTTTAGTGGATGTTATTCACACAATTTTCAATTATCACCTTAGTCTAATTCATACTTTACTGCAGTTGCCCCACATGACTGTGACCTTGATTGCCTCTCACCTTCCCTCATTCCCTCATTTCAGCTTCACACTGCCATTTGATATTTTGATACACTGACTCTGGGTTTCTGCTTTTTTTTTTTTTTTTTTTTTTTTTTCCCCTTTCATTTAACTGCTTTCACTACACATATGTTTTCCTGCACATATGCATTTTGCCTGCTCCTGACATTTCTTAGCAGAGAAAATATATCTATGAAGGCCACACTTGCACAATATATGTAATCTAAAATTCCCGGTAATTTAACAAGAATGTAATTTCAGAAATGTTGAATAGCAAAACTGAAGTAAATAGCATCTATTCATACTCACTAGCTAAAAATCAGGTGTTGGAGGCAGATTTATGAGAATGACTGTGTGTATGTCCTTGTAAACAAAGAAATGAACAAGAACAGAAAAATGTGAGATGAAGGCACAGCAAAAAACCCTATAATTGTTCTGTCATACTTGTTCTCAAAGTTATGCTACATTTTTGTTTTCTATTTTTTTTAAAATAATCTTTAACCTTTAATTTTTCCAGGGCAATGACATTGGTTGCTGTTTGCAGAAAGGTAGCTTTCTGCCAGATTAATATCAATGTCAATATTATTAACAAACAGACAAACAGAAAATTCTGAATTGGTCATATGAAATGCTTGGTTTTTCAGAGATAGCAAGTACAAAATTCTCAGTTAAATTATATTAAAACAAGAAATAGTTTCTATCACTTTAATCAGGTATACCAATATTTCATGAAATATTAAAAAAAATCTTTTAAATTTAAATCTTATATCGTTATAGTTAGTTCAGATTAAGAGTAATTAAGTGGAGTCATGGTGGTAAATACCTAGAGCTACAGATTAGGCAATGAAGTTCATGCTTATACTGTGAAGAACAATATTTTCTTTGTCTTTGCATCTGTTTCAAGGTATGCTGTTTTCTAGCAAAGAACTATTTTTCATATTACACGTGGATACACATAATGTTTACCTAATCTATGATTAGGTAAAAAATCTATGATTTTTTAAACTTAGATCAGTACACTTATATCTGTACAAAAATACTTGTACACCTAGACTTTTTTAAAATATTCAATTTTATTAGATATTTTTATGCCAAGTGTTACTAACTTTGACTGGAGCATATGATTTCCCCACAAGATGTCAATTGTGTTTATTCAAAATCATTCTTCAACTACTCATGTAATTTATTTATTTATATACCTAGCCAAAGCTGTCAGTTAAGCTACATAATACTTCAAAAGTCAGTGCAAACTATCTGCATTTTGCAGTCACTGCCACATTTTCTTTAAGATACAAAAGCATAATTCTCTCAGGATCTACTTATTTTCTCTTTCAGATCTCTGATGAACAGATCCATACAAAGTACTGTCTTCAAAAGCTGTTCCATCCTGCCTCATTTTCCTATGTTTCCCTCATTTTAAATTTATCCAGGTTGAAAAATAAATGAGTTTTAGTTACAAAATGGCATTGTGCTGATATTCTGCTCCCTTATTACACACAAATGTACCAAGAGCTTTACTTTTCAATGAAGAAATTTCCAGAAGGGAAATTTAATAGGTTTTTTGACATCAGACTAGGGTTTGGGTAGACACCAGTTCTGAAGCTGAAAGATTTTCGTCTTTGAAAATCTTTCAGCTCCTGTCAGGAGCAGGCAAAATCTTTGAAAATCAAGTAATAGCTGAGAATTGTCCTTGACTACAAAACAAACACAACAAAACATTCCTAACTTTAAGACAAGTCATGAGGAAAGAATAATCATGAGGGAAGCTGTAAGTTACAATCATTTTTGTTAAATGACAGTTGAAGTAATAAAACCTTGCAAAAGATGTGCCTATATTTTATATTATGTTTGTCCTGTTAGAAGCCATGGTTCATGAGCTAATATTAATGTTTAGCTTTCTTCTCCATGGGATCTAAGTTGGCCATCCCTTTAGAGTAACCACCAGAGATAGCAGAACCCCATACATACATATTTATAAGTACATATTTATGCCTAGTTAAAATCTAGAACTTCACTAGGCTTTCACACCATGGAATAACAGTAAGAAAGGGTCTAAATTTAATACTGAAGATTTTTTGTGTGTCATTAGATTAATTTGCAGACATCTATCACTTTCACCTTTCCCTAGTAATGCTTCTTTCTTGCCCTTTGGCCTTGTCCCTAATATTTTTCTTTCTGAAATCCTTTTGATTGCTCTTTAATAAAAAGGACACATCTATCCATGGTGGCTTAAGCTTAGGTCATGCACAGAGGGGAAAAGGAAGAATTGGCACTCATAAATTCTTCACTTTTCAACACCTCTCATTTATTAAGTTCCATAAGTAAATGGCTTTTCTTGCATCTCTGAAGCATGAGCTCAGAGTAAATGGGAGAATTTGGCATGTCTCCACCCTTTTTTTTTTTTTTTTAATAATTAAGAATTCACACGACATGGTGACCAAGAAAGTTTTTTCACAGAACTATGGACCTCTTTATGCCTTTCAGAGTGCTTCTTACTAGTCTGGTAGCTAAAGCTTGTAAAAATGTGAAATTTAAAACCAGCCATCTCCTTGGTGTTTCATATTAGTTAATTAATATGAAACTGAGGAGTGCCTTACACACCAGGGGGCTGTGCTGCTATGAGGTGGGACCTTGACAGGCTAGAGAAATAGGCTAATAGGAAGTTCAAGAAGTTCAGCATAGAGAGGAATTGCATAGTCTTGCACCTGAGGAGAAAGAACCCCAAGCACAATACATGTTGGAGGCCAACTAGAAACCCCTTTTCAGACAAAGGATCCAGCGATTCACAAGACAGGAACGTGCTCCTGCTGCAAAAAAGACTATCCTGGGATGCCCTAGGAGGAGTTTTACCAGCAGGCTGAGGGAGCTGATTTTTCCCTTCTACTCAGAAGTGGTGGGACTACACCTGGAGTGCTGTGGCCAGTCCTGGACTCCGCAGCAAAAGAAAGATATAGCCATATTGAACAGAGTTCAACAAAGGACCATAAAATGATGAAGGGACTGAGGATTGTCTCTGCGACAAAAGGGTGAGAAAGCTGGGAGTGTTGCACCTGGAGAAGAGAAGGCTCAGTGGGAATTTTATCAATGGATGTAAATGAGGAAAGGGATGCAAAGTAAGACAGAATCAGGCTAGTCTCAGTAGCCAGTGGCAGCAGTGGCACAGGCAATGGACATAAAGGGAAACACAGAGAGTCCTATCTGAACATCAAATTACACTTTTTTTTCACTATGAGGATGACTGAGCACTGGAAGAAGTTGCCAAGGGAGGTTGTAGTGTGTCCAGCTGTGGATATTCAAAATCTGTTTGCCCATAATCCTGGGAAACCAGTTTGAAGTGAGCCTGTTGCAAGAGGGTTAGACCAGATGACCTCCAGACATTCCTTCCAACCTCAACCGTTCTGTGATTCTATGATTACAAAGCTCTCTGATAAATTCATTGGATCCATTATTGCTTTAGTATGGACCCAGCTCTTTCAAGGCATTGTATATGGAATTTTAAATATATATATTTAGCATGGTGGAGAAAATGAAAGGAAGATCTGGTTTTCCAGGACTTGCCATCGTCTACTTGCTTATGATAGTTCAAGAAACTCATGCTTTTCCATTAGATCAGTTGGATACTTTCTGACTGACCAGCCTGGTTCTCAGATGCAGCAGGCTGATTATGCTCTAACAAAATACATAATCAAGAACTAAATACAAACTGTTCCACTAAGGAAAATCAAATAAGGACAACGTGAAAGACTGTCTTGGAAGGGATAAGAGACCCAAAAATCTCAGCATAAGTTTCTGCTTTAATGTTACAAGGATTAATGAGATTCCTGGATACAGAAAAGTAGGAGTAAAATGTGCTCCTATTTTGGTCATTTTGTACCGAAGCAATTGCACCAATTGGAAATACCATGCCATATCCAATTTTTATGTATATTCTTTAAAGGAAATATGTAATATCAGAATGATTTATATGGTCCTTGGGCAGAAAAATAAACCTTGTATGTCTTAAAATGTTTCACCCTACCGAACAGAAGTTCAATATATAATTCAATCTCTAAACAAAGGAACACATGGCAAAAAATTATTAGTGAACAGGAGTCCTTCACAGCTGATGACAAACATGTAACAAGTTCCAGGGGCTGAAAACTAAAATTAGACAAACTCAACCTTTAAATGAGATGTAATTTCCTAGCTGTGAGGTAATCAGTCATTAAATAGAGTACTTAGAACTGGTCTTAATTTCAGCCGAAATTGCCCAAGGAAACTAAATTTCTGTATTTAAAAGTTAGTTTCACTGCAGCTTGGGAATTAAAATATTTAAAAGTCAAAATGATTTGAGTCCTTGGTTGAGATCACCCTCTTATGTTTGTACTGATGAATCAGATATTCATTTATTTGCATAAATATAATTATTGAAAATAAATTTCCTGTTTAAAGGCTTTCTCTATCTGTAAGTTTGAGAAATACTTTTTCTCGTTATGAAAAGTTCGTCAAAGAGTTCTCATTTAATGTTGTTTTCTCCATCCTATTTAATATCATTCTAGTCACAGAGAGCAAACATTTGCCAGAGGTTATCTAACGCATGATATTATGTAGACAAGCCAGTTTCTCAGAAAGTTAATCTTGCTTACATACTAAGGCTCACATCAATCAGCTAGTTTATGATTCTGAAGAGAACTTTTAGTTGGGATTACGAAGTTCTCTGCAACAGAAAATATGTTCATTTTGGCATATCTCATACCAAAACAAAACAAAACAAAACAAAACAAAAACAAAAAACAAAAAACAAAACAAAACAAAAAACTAACATAGAAAGATTTTGGACAACTGGTGCAACCTTGATCTTTCATTTGGTTGATCTACAACATACTGTGGATACTTTTGTTTTCTAAAAGGAATATGAAGTCAAGTGTTTGACAAATGTCAAGAGGTTAGGGACCATTGTATATAGGAGGTCAGTGGGATTTAGATGTATAGAATATCAGCTTAGGTGACCTAAAAATGCTTCATAATGAATTCTTATGAACCATGAACACATGGTTTAAAATTTAGTCTCAATTCAATATACAAATTATATTGCTTGAATGGATTAAATATCAAAAACATAAATTGGCTGAAGAGTCAACATTAGTACAATGATATGTTGTGCACTGAAAGAATAAAAATGCATATATTTTTGATAAAAAATTATGCAAAACAACAATGAAAAAATGTCTGTCTGCATTGATCAAAATATTGTTTTATTTCAGATATTAGTGAAAGAATGAACAAGAATTAGGAGGAAAAAGGAACAGAAATTAAATGACAATTGATCTATATTTAAGCGAGATATTGTTAATTTACTAAGAATTTCTTTTGAAATGAACTTTTAAATCTTAAAAGACTGTATAATTATGCCAGAAATATTTTACTGGGTTTGATCTAAAGTGTAGTTATGCCTTTACAAATGTCTTATGTATTGACCTTGACTTTTAATGGTTCACCATAGTTTTAAATGATAGCAAGCATGCACTTCACAGTGTGCTAATTTTAGTTCACAAGCTTGCTACCACTAAGCCCTTAGGCTTACTCTTCATGGAGTTCGAAGTGTTCTGTTAGCGCTGTTATAAACAATCTGAAAAAGGTAAAAATCAAAGCAGTTGAGTGAAAAAAGAGCTGCCTAAAATTGGTGCTCATATATATTATCAATGAGAGATAATTTAAAATGAGGGATATTATATACATACATGGGGGTATTGAAGCAAACTGGAATATTATTACTCAGTAAACAGTGCAAAAGAAGAGGAAATGGTGCACATGAATTGGTACAGAACTGTATCCCTTCACCTCATGAAGCTGTTAGGTAGAAAATCCAGAATTACTCATTAAAGAAAATACAGTCACAATACATTACAGAAAATTCAAGCACAAGATTTAAACACAGTTATCTAAACTGTAATTTACATACAATTTCTATATCGTAAAAGTGAAGAGGATAGCAAATTATTTTATCAAGAGCTGCAAACTCCAGGTTTTTTGCTCTAGAAGGAAAAAAAAAAAAAAAAAAAAAAAAAGACTTGAAATTAATCCCTCTGATTTAGAATAGAAACTTAGGAAGATAAGTATCTTGGAAAAGATTGAGAGATATCTAACAAATAGATTAACAAATACCTTGAATTTAAAAGCACAAAGAAGTAGGAAAAAATATTACAATATCTTGAGGTGATGAAGATAGTGTATCCCAAATGAGATAT
Source organism: Tachycineta bicolor (assembly GCA_025960845.1). Lineage (NCBI taxonomy): Eukaryota > Metazoa > Chordata > Aves > Passeriformes > Hirundinidae > Tachycineta > Tachycineta bicolor. Next base: position 27,479,612 of record JANEHK010000003.1, read on the forward strand.
TCTGAAAAATAAAGGAAGAAAAGTGGGGATCAAAGAATTTGTTAAAATTCCAGACATTCACTACTGGGTAAGTATACTGTAGTAGCAGAAGGAGGACTGGGCTTGTTTTTAATTCCTCAAAAGATATGAGAGGGTCAAAAATATTCTGAATCCTAAACACAAATTTTACTACACATCTCCCAAGGTTTAAAAGTTTATAATTCTCTCACTTTCCTTCTCTGTCCCCACCAGAATTAAATTTTCAGTTCAGTGCATTGACAGTAATAACTACAGAACAGTAAAAGTTACCTAATCAAAAGCAACAAGGGAGAAATATACATCGCCTAAAGGTATTAGAGAGCCCAAGAGACTGCATGAAGTCTAGAGTTAACAACAAAGACAGCACAGCCTGTGAATACAGGCAATAAAACCCAACAGTGGTGTAACAACATCCATGGAAAGGAATGATGAAAGGAGTACCAGGTGGAAATACATCCCACCTCTGGTAGTAGTTATGTGGGCAGACAGCCTGGGAGGGGGAGCACAAGGGGTGTAACTTAGAGGTGCTTACCCTTACAGATACTTAGCCCTTTCTTCCACTTTGGAAATCCCTGGTCCTGTCCTACCAAAACAACTTGCACCTTATCTGCAACTAAGTATGAGAACAAGTTTACAAGCTTCCCTACATTTATGGTGATGTACCCAGAACTGACTGGAAAAGGAAGCCCTTTCAAACCAGCCAATCACTAAAGGAAAGGTTATTGCATAATCAAGGTATTGACTCAGCTCAAAGAGATACCACCTAACAGCTGAGCACTCAGCTGCACTGTATGACCTTAGGATTATAAGGAAAGGTTGTACTTCCCCAAAGAGAAATGGTAATAGAGTTGCTCTCAGGAGGAAGCTGATAAAAGTGTGCTAGAGAACTAATAAAGTAGTGCTGTGCAGAGACTTTCTGTAGTTGAAATCATCCTTAAAAGATCCTTTTTTTGGAAAGCCTGGAGAGAATATAGCTGTGTATTCTCATTGCAATAATTTCATGAAAGGAAAATGTAGGGTGGGTCTCAAGGGCTCTTCAATCCTGACTTTTTTATATGCACTGAAATTGTCACACTTGGTGTAAGCTCATAAAATAATATATACAATTGGGAATGATGGTGTATTGTACTTGATATGTAGGTTATTTGCCTGTATCTCAGAGGAATCAGATGGCAATCAAGGATTCCCTTGAGCATCAAAGCATCTCTGACAGCTTGGAACTTTCTCTTAAATTTTCTTTTTACACGATGAGCAGTTTGAGTGTGAATTATTTACAGAGTTAGGGGAAAAAAAAAAAAAAAAAAAAACAGGAAGTATATACAAGAAAGGAGTGTTTGTATACACAGTGATTCTTGAATTGCACAGGGAGATCTTACGCGGAAGACTGTATCAGAGTTAGTTGCCATGAAGATGATAGAAAATGAATCAAACAGGTGAGCATCCCCTTACAAAGGCCAGTTGTAACTCTGAGGTCAAATATCTGCTGATCGTAAGCTCCACATCAAGCTCTGAGAAATTAAATTGGGCAGTAGACAATGCTGCAATGAGACCTCATTTTAGCTGACTGTTTAAATGCTGTCTTCAAAAATGAGCCTTCCCAAGACAAATACCTACTCACCCTAAGGAATCAGTCTTATCAATGGTAGAACATATACACTCCGTCTTCCCCAATAACTGATGTCAACATTGACGTCCCTAAGGAAAACTCCATTGGTAAATACCTTTATAGACTGGGTCCATGGAGAGTTAGCATCATGCTTTAAATTTAAAACCCCTCTCCCTGTTTTTATGTGCATTTCAGCCAGCTTTAAATTGCCTCAAGGTCTCCAAAGTCATTATTTACAAAAGAGATTTTCTGGTTAAGCAAACATTTCTCAGCATTCATGTAAAACCAATTTGCAAGAAATACTTTTGCTTTTTCCTTGAAGGAAGATAATGACATTTAAATTGTACATTTGTCTCAAGGGTATTAACTGTTAGAAGATGCTGAACCTGGTTCAGCAAGGCTACCACAGCTCCATGTCCCCAGGTCTAGTTAGGAATGAAGCTGAGTATATGTGTATACACAGAACATATACATCTGTTTGGCTGCACAGGTCAACACAGACAGAAAATACAGCTCTTGCTCAAATACAGACACCACCAACAGCCTCACCTGCTCCCTTCTCTCAGCATAAAAGGCCATTAGCAGAAGGTAGACACATATGCATATATATAAATATATACAATGTGCATGCCCCCCAGTCACAGGCACGCATTTAAATAGGTCTTTCTATTACCTGGCTCAGACCTATTTCCTCTTGTCCTGTTGCTGGTAGCATAGCAAAGGGGGATGTTCTCCACTTTACTATAACTTCCTTTCAGGTAGTTCTAGAAAGCAATAAGGCTTGCCCCAACTGTCCTTTTCTCCAGGCTAAACAACCCCAGGTCCCTCAGACTTTCCTCATAAGACTTACTCTCTAGACCCTTCAGCAGCCCCAATACCGAGCCCTAGGAAATCCCACTACTTATCAGCCATCAGATGGATGTGGCGTTTGTCTTGGTTTTGAAAGACAGCTGTCTGCCAGGGAAAGCTAGAGACTCCCTTGGAATGGGCAATGTAAACCCCCTTCACTCTAAATTATTATAATTTTGCAATTAGGGGCTTTCAGGCAAAGACATGGGACCAGGTGTAACAGTTCTTCTTTACTAAGAATATTAAATACATACATACATACATACATATATCTATATATATATCAAGCAAACAAAAATCCTGGGAAAAAACTCTGACAGAGTCAAGGATAAAACCTGACACCCTGTTGGTCAGAGTGTTGGAAGCAGTCCAAATAAATCCTCCTGGAGTAAGAGATGTGGCTCTGTGGAGTAGAGATGGTCCTGTAAAAGTCCAGTAGCAGCAAGAGGGATCTGGTCTTCCTCCAGGAATCCAGTGGAAAAAAACAGATACCTTATGTCCTTCAGTCCCAGTTTTTATCTGGCTAGAAACAGTTGGCTCCCCCTCACTGGGTGGAGCATCTCACAGTGGGATGATGGAATGTGTCATGTCATTGGTGGGCCCTAATGGCCCATTATCAGAAGATAGATAATCCTGGAGGATGGAGGGGTGGTGAAAGATAAGAAACACTGCTCCACCTGGATTTAATGGCTGGGCCATTATCAGAAGGCATCTGCCCCCCGCCCCCCTAGAGTAAGAAGGATAAAACATCTCCTAAAAAAACAGCTTTCAACAGATGAAATGGAAAACACATTTTTAGGTTACATAATCCAAGACAGCATTGCTCACTGTTGCAGCAGCCCTCTTGTTAGACGGTAGAAATGACCCAAGACACAGACTTTTTGTTTATCACAGCATGAAAAAGGTCCTGGTTTATTCCTCTTTACAGTTCAGCCATCCTGACTCCAACAAGCTCCTATTGTAGGTTTCCCTTGCAGCCTCTGACTGCTGGTTATTTCCTGCTAATCTATGACTGCATATATTTGTTTTCAGACTCTGAATGCAGACTTTTACTTCGCTAGACTATGACAGCAGGTTCTAACAATAGGCTCTAACTGCAGACCCAGACTGACCCCACAGCAGTGATTCTCTCTCCCCAGGATCCTTCCTCTTCATAATCCTCCATGATGATTCTCTTCAGTAGCTAACCCACTCCCTTTTATAACACTTATCTTTATTGGATATAGCTGTGACTCCCCAGGGGTGAGGCTGTATTGGGTAATTACCACAGCTGTTATTTATCAGGGATGAAGTCATCTGTATTCTCTTCTACAGTTCACCACTACCCTGTGTGCTCAGCCAACCAGTCAGTTTTTAACCAAGTGAAGAGTGCATCTCTCTAAGCCATGGGCTGCCAGCTTTTCCAGAAGAATGCTATGGGGAGTCAGTATCAAAGGATTTGCTCAAGTCTGGGCAGATTACACTCACAGCCTTTTCCTCATCTTTCCAGCTATATCTGGCAAGTTAAAGCCTTCCACAAGAGCAAGGGCTTGCTACAGTGAAATGTCAGACAGTTGCTCTTAGAATACATCTGCCTCCTCATTCTGGTTGGGTACTCTAAAACAGAGTTCTACCAGGACAATGTCCTTGTTAAGCTTTCCCCTGATTCTTACTCATATGCACTCAACCTTATCATCCTGGAGCTCTGTACAGTTGAAACACTCCCTAATGTACAGAGTCACTTCACTCCTCCCCCTCCCCTACTCCTGCCTCACCAGTCCTCTCTGAAGACCCCAGAGCCATTCATTGCAGCACTCCAGTTTCTGTAATAGTGACTAGGTAATAATTTTCTTGCTGCACAATAGCTTTCAGCTCCTCCTGTTTGCTCTCCATACTGCATTCATTGGTGTAGGTGCGCTTCACCTGGGCTACTTATTTCACCTCCCAACAACAGCATGACAGCCCCAGGCTTCCATCTAGCAAGAGTTGTCTTAACCTCGTCCTGCTCTAAACCTAGTTCAAAGCTCTTTCAATCAGCCCAGCCAACTCATAGGCTAGAGTCCTTTTCCTTCTTTTAGACTGATGAAACCCATCTGTCTCCAGCAGGCTTGGTGTCCTATAAACCATCCCATGACTGAAAATAATAAAATTCCACTGATAGATTTAATGTAATCTCCAATGTTCACATAAATATGAAGCTGAAGTCTAAAATATAAGCAAAACTTTCAATATTACTCATATTTTTGTTGTTAGAAAAAGAAATTAAAAGTAAATTACAAAAAGGTTTAGCATGTATTTAATCAACAAGTTTAAGTAATATCTTTGTTTCTCTATCACTGGGAGAGGGTAGAGGAGAAGCATGAGTCCACTGCAGAAATATTAATATATATGCTTATTTCTGCAAGACTAGCAAGTACAAGTTGCAGTTACTTGTCTATTAAGTCCAGCAAAATCTTTGCATGCAATACACTGAAATACATTTTTCAGATCTTAGCTGTGTTAAATTTGTGATTTGTGCAGTTCTTATTAAAGAGGCAGAATTTCCACCAGCTGAGAGAATTAAAAAGAGAGAATTTTAAAAATATACTTCAGGATAAGACTTCACTCTTTTTGTAGGATCATGGAGAATCTGAACAATGCCATTACCTCTTAAGCCTTCCCTTAAATCACTGCTACCTTTTTCTCCAACATTTATAGCACAGTATCAATTAATTGATTGAATTAGGAATTGTTCTTTGGTTTCATTATCAAGCTGAAGCAATTGTTAATTCGGTTTCTATTTCTCTGTTGCATGGCAAAGACTTTTAAAAGGCTCTCAATAAACTCTTAAAGATAATGAACCTGAAGTAGTGAAGCAGCTCTTGCCTGTAATCATTATCATGATACTTGGAAGTATAAGTTCTCAAAAACTGCCTGGATTTTGTGTTTTGATTGTCCCTTGGTACAACACAGAACTCACCAATAAGACATTATTTTTATTTACCAGTTGTTACCATGGAATTACTATAATCACTTTTTGTTCATGAACTACAAAAGGAAAAATAACCTACAAAAATCCCTGAAAAACCTCTCCCCCAAAAAATCCAGCCACAGAGACAACTTATATGTTGCCAGAACTAAGGTGAGAAAATGCTGACATTTTAAATAATATTTAGTAGCTGCCACAAGTCCATATTGAATTGGACCCCAGGTGTGGTACTGTGTGGGGGCACTGTGAGGAATGCACGAACTACTTTCCTTCTAGCACTTTCCAAAGCAGTAGTAAGAGCTAAAAAACAGTTGTTTTCTCTTCACAACCACTTACTAATATTCATCTAATAGGCACTGACAACTGATTTCTTATTTTTTGATATATGATACTCACTCATCTTAAATATCAGTGGCACAGTGTAATTTACCAAATTTATTTTCTCGTATAATTATTAAGTAACAATTCCTAGTTCCTGATTTTTAAACCACATTTTTATCTACCACAATTGGGTTTTTTTTGTTGTTGTTGTTTTTTTTTTTGTTTTTTTTTTTTTTTTTTTTTTTTTTTTTTTTTTTTTTTTTTTTTAATTTTCTCTTTTTTTTTTTTATGCAACACACACAATTTTTTTCCCTATTCCAGGCTATCTTGTTTTTGGACAACTCTAGCTATTCCTAGTGAAGATTCTGGAAGACAGCATGCTGGGTATGGGACTGTCAGCTAGAAGATGAGGCAATGCCTCAGCCACTTTCCTTATCAGTGCAGTCAGTGGACTGCACCACAGAATTAATCAATACATATTTAATGCTGTGTACCCTCCACAGTGGGCTATCAGCAGTATGAACCTGAGGTGCAAGATGATAACTTGGTATATTTCCCCTTTGCTCCCATGTTAGTCTGTCAGCCCTCTTATTCAAGAAGAGATACTAATAAATTATACTACTACTGACAGCTGCTTCTGCCTACTGCTAGGCATGTCAGACTCTGTTATATCATTGACAGATAAAATAACTCTACAGTTTTCCAAACAGTTTCCTCCAAATAGAAACCAACCACCACCACCCAGTCATCTTTCCTGAGTTCTTATCACCCTCTCCTTTGCAAGTGAGGCAAGTGGGCAGAAATGCAAGGTGGTGCAATGACAGCTATGCTGAAGCAAGCCCTCTCTGAGTCATTTAGTGCTGTGGGGAAAAAGAAAATGTATTTTTCTTATAAAATGGTGTCATTTAAACTTCTGGAAGAGCATTCAAGAGTGTACATGAGCATATATGTGCACGTGGCTTTGTTTGTGCATGTGTGAGTCAGAGAGGAAAAAAGAGGGCACAACACAAACACCAGAGGAAAAATATCATGTTTTACAAAACATAATTCTTCAGGAAGAAAAATATATTTACAAAAAATTACTTCAGTGCAAAAGAGAGAAAAATCATGTTTCTTTGCATAAACTTTTCCAAAGTCATAATAATGCCTGTTATGGGGTGACATTTTGATGCTTGTATCCCCAATTCTACACCCTTAATGCTGTTTCTGAGAGTGAAGGGGGGGGGAGGGGAGAAGAAACACAGAGTTTGTTTGCAGAAACTGCACTCACTCCTCCACATTCTGCTCCTGAACTGTGTTGTCTGCAGCACAGACAGACAGCAGGACACATCTCCCGTGCTTTTAGTAAATTTTTAGCTAGCTGAGGCAGAGAAATTCCCTGAACTATTTTTTTTTTTTTCTTTTTTTTTTTTTTCCCTTGGACTTTTTAACCCTGCTGAAAACCCAGAGGAGCACTGTGAGCTCATACCTGCAGCCCACCGGCACCAAGGATTTCCCAGCACTGGAGGGTCGATAAGAGATTGGGCGAGCTGAGCTACACTCACGGGAAGGACTTTCTCAATTTTGCCATCTCTCTTCAGAGCAGCGAGAGGTTTTGTTGTGTCATATTATTCATTTCTATGCTTGTGGGCACTTGTTGAACAAATAGTTTTTTTCCACTTTTTTCTCTAAGGAGATTTTTCCTGGGAGGTCAGGAGGCCGCTTGGGTTTGCTCTCTAGGGGGACTCCGTTCAGAGGTTTTCTCCCAAATTTGCCCTAAACCAGGACAATACATTACTGCAATAGATAACTGCTTCTCTTCATTCTTTGGGCATCTCAAAATATTTTTTTTTTATCAGAAAGTGAGTGGAGCAGCTAATATTTAAAGTATCTTTCTTATAGAATCCTAGCCAGGAATTCCCCAAATTATGACTTTTTTCACTGGAAGACATAGATTTGCAAACAGAAATGTGGTGTAAGAATACTCTGGAGTCCATTGACTTCTGTAAACACAAAAAATATAAAATAACCTATCATGCTCTCTTAAATGTTTTTCCAAGCAGCTTTCTTGGGATACTAGGCCTTGAGAATCACAGTTTTTTCATCTCCTCTCCACAAGTGCCTTCCTGTCCTTCTGCCCCTTGATAAGACATCCTGAGAATTCTCTAGCCCAGGGAAAGGTGGATAGGGGACCCCAGCAAGAGATCCAGTGCAGGTGTTTGATGCTGTGGAACAGACCTGCAGCAACTGGACTGTGCTGAGGTCACAAGATTCCTGCTGTTTCAGGTACTACTTCACGGTGCTTTTCACTTACTCCATGGTACTAATTGTAGTATGGTAAATGCTATCTTTAATTATTAATTGCTTTTTCTTCATGAAGTTGTCTTTTTGTGGGTTTGTTTGTTTGTTTGTTTGTGTGTTCTCCTCCTTCTTCCTCTTGAACTTTCTGCTAGCCTAGTAGTCTTTCATTCTGCTAAATGCAAAACATATGGCTGGACTAATTGTTTTTTGATTTTCATGTCTATGCTGCTCTTATAATCCAGATTCCTTGCTTTGCTTGAGAGGAAGGTAGATATAAAAAAAAACTCCACAACAATTCAGTCAATAAATTTTGTCTTGATTTTTAGTTTCACATAGCCTTTGACAACATGATCCATCTCCTAGGAGACAGTGAGCACTAGCAAGGAAACAAAGTGTATCTGTTTGAAAGCCAGTACTAGGAAAACAGTTATTAATTTTGTTTATATTAACAGTGCCTGCAAAAATCTACCTCATTTTGGTTTCATCACCTAAAAAATAAAAAAGATGTCACTTCCTGTGAGAAATTATAATATCAAACATTAGTGAATTGAATCAGACATATTATTTTCATTATTTATTTCTAAATTAACAGCTTGTATTAGTGATTACACTAGTGCTGTAAGTGAGCAGCAAGTTCTGTTAAATATAAAATTTTCAAAAATTTTGATAATATTTTTAAGTAAAAGCACAAAAACATATGGAAAATGGAGAAAATAAAGAAGATATCACACACTTTGAGGGAGAAATTCTGAAATAGACAGTTTTTACTAAAATATTTTATTAAAAATCACACAACTGCTAATAATATTAATGGGGTTATTTTCTGTTTCCTTAAAATTACAGTAGGAATCAATGAAAATACAAAGTTTTACATCATGGCTTATTTATCTTTATTTTTCCAGTAACTGACCAGGAGGTAGTGGCCACAACCCTCATTGACAAGGAGTTTCTTTAAAATTACTTATTTGGACAATATTTTGGTCTTATGATTAGGAACTCCACAAAGCATTTACATTCCTACAATATGAATCCATCTGTAAATAAGAAATAAGGGTTTCTCTGCTTCTGAAGAAATTAGCAGCTGAAAAAATGTTCCCAAATTTTGTAACCACAAAATTTACTTTAACAATTAGAGAAAAATACTTCCAGATAGGAAAACAAAACAAAACAAAACAAAACAAAGCACTTTCTTTTAATAAGTCTGATTGATGTGAGAAAACGTGATACAGTTCTGTCTTGTTCATGCTTTGAACAGTTAAATATTTTAGGAGGAGATTTTGACACAAGTCAGCTACAAAGGTTTTCACAGAGCAGATTCCCTGCTAAATGTAGAAAATATACAGCGATGTGATATAGCAAATTGTCAGAGCTATGGGATGAGTTCTCTACTGGTTTCCATCTACACCACCTCATGATTTCAGAATAAACATGACTAGCAATAAGCACAGTAGTCTACAACTTTCAGAACAAACTTGTTTAAATGTTTAGAGAAAATGGAAAAAAGTTTTTCACAGGGGAAATGTTAAGATATTGTCAGTGTTCACAAGCACTGCTGACAATAGCAAAAAAATGAGATAATATAAATAAAAAAACTGTCCTAATAATTCACATTTTTAAATGTTTTGATATTTCAGTGATATTAATTTACAGTTCTGCATAATACAGGTTGAAGGATTATTTTCCTTAAACAATATAGAAGAATATCAAACCTTGATTTAGAAAATTACAAATATGAAGAATATTTTATGAAATATGAAGAATATTTTATGGCCATCTGTTTTACTGGATTTTGTACTCATTGTTTTAAATATCACTTTATTTATCATCTGAGACAATGTAATTCCTACTTGCAAATCTTCAGTCTTGGTGAGATGGACTGTATGACTTCTCAGCTGAGTATTTTATCATTTTGTAAACACTGATAACAGGTGCCAGGTTGTGTCATGTCAGCAGGGAGTGAATGAGCCTGTTTAGCAGGGAAATGCTTCCAGGCTGCACCATTTCTGGGAGGTCATTAGAGAGGGATTCACAGCAAGGATTGGGAATCTGTAGCTCACAAGAAACCCAAAAGACTCTGAGATGCAGGAAGAAGCCAGATAGTTTTCTTACTGAAGACCAGATGGAGTTAGATTTTTTTTTTTTTTTTTTTTTCTCCCCTACTTGACAATATCCAGCAATGGTTTATAAGCAGCCAGAAACCATTGCTACTGCTGCTACCAAGGCTGTGCTAACCCTGACAGACCCCCCCCAGCAGGACCCAGCTGTCTGTCACTGGCTTCAGGGAGTGTCTGAGCTTGGTGTTAGTATTTGAGGACAGTGCAAAAGGCACCTGCGTGCAGTGTGAGCTGGTGAATGATCTTCTCTGTCTGGTCACAGTGTAAGGAAGAAGTGGAAAGGGTAAGGAGTATCAGAGAGAGCAAAAGAGAAAGAGACTGGTGGCATTGGACCCTTTTGACCCTGAGAGAAGCTCTGCAGAAGTCAGAGGAGTCCTGGCTCTCTTACCATCAGTCAGGAGTACACCTAGTAGGTAGGGGGGAAGGGAAGTGAGTCCCTGGTAAGGGAGATTAAAGAATCCACTATAGACCCCCCAGATACCATAACTGAGTAGGTGTGATTCTCTGATCTAGAGGATCAAGCAGATGATACTAAATAAAAATTCTGTCTGGAGAGTCCCCCATTTGCACTCTGTCTATCAAATGGACCACAACTTCAGTCATTAAGAAGAAAAGAAGGGTAGTTCTAGTAGGTAAATCCCTTCTGAGGGGAACTGAGGGCCCTGTATGTTGACTGGACCCATCCCACAGGGAAGTCTGCTGCCTCCTTGGGGCCCAGGTATGGGATATTAACAGGAGACCTCATGAACCAATTAAGACCTCATTATTACCCACTGCTGGTTGTCCAGGTTGACAGTGGTGAGATTGATAAAAAGGGTACTTGATCTGGCCACTTCTGTAAAGGATAATGAATGTTCTTATAAATACTTTAATAGCAAAAGAAGGGCAAGGAAAACCTCCATTCTTTATTGGATGGGAAGGGGAAAATATAGTTACCAAATATGAGGAAAAGACTGAGGTACTTAACATGTTATTTTCCTCAGTTTTTAACAATAAGACACATCATCCTCAGGACAGCTGGCCTCCTGAGGGAGGGGGTCAGGGAGCAGAATGGTCCCCCTGTAATGCATCAGGGAGTAGTTAGTGACTTCTTTAGCCAGTTAGATGTCTCAAGTCTGGGACCATAGACTGGCTGGCCCGTGTGACGCCCATCCATAAAAGGGCCAGAAGAAGCCTCTAGGAAAACACAGGCTGACCTCAGTGCCCAGCAAAGTATGGAAAAAATCACCTGTGTCATCACACAGCACCTGCAGGGCAGCTGGGGGATCAGGCACAACCAGCAGTATGAATTTAGAAGGTGCTGGTCCTGTTTGACCGACCGACCCGATTTTCTTGTATGACTGGGTGACCCTTCTGGTGAGTGTGGGAGAGGCTGTGGATGTTGGCTATCTGAAATTTCAACAAAGCCTTTGATACTGTCTCCCACAGCATACTTCTGGAAAAGCTGGCAGCCCGTGGCTTGGACAGGAGCACTCTGCTGGGTTAGGAACTGGCTGGATGGCCGGGCCCAGAGAGTGGTGGTGAATGGTGCTGCATCCAGCTGGGGCCAGTCACTTGTGGTGTCCCCCAGAATTTAGTGTTGTCCCCAGTCCTGTTTAATGTCTTTGTTGATGATCTGGATGGGGGGATTGAGCTACCATTGAGACATGACTTTAAAGAGTTAAGATTTTAGCTAAGGGTTAGAAGCAATTTATATTGATCAAGATGTAAGTTAGATTAGTAAATGATAGGTTAATGATTATTAGATGCCCAAGCTAGAGCTAACTGTTATATTATGAGCTTGTTTATAGAAAAAGTGGAGTAAGTGAACCATCATAAGAACAGATTGAAACCAGTAAGAACAATGGCCAGCACCTGGACTTGGTATCCATCAATCACGAAGCAGGGGACCTTGGACAGTGCCAGAGGGTCACAGAGACCTGATGAAGACTCTCCTGACTTCATCCTTTGAGACCACTGACCCAATTCAAGACCACTGACCCAATTCAAGAGAAGAACTGCGCACACGTGAAGGACTAATAGCCTCATTTTAATACAGAGCGGGGATGGGAGGTGCTGGGGTTATGCATATGTATTGTATGTAAGATCTTGGAAAATAAATAGAGAGCAAAGAGCCTTGTTCGGGGCGGCCATGCCTTTCGGAGATGACTCCCGTGCCGCCCGCTGGTGAATAAACATACCACTTTCTAACTTTAACTAGTTAGAGGGTCTTTGTCCGTGACTATATCGGTTTTCAATGACTCACCATTAGCAAATTTGCAGAAGTTGGATGCAAGAGTTGATCTGCTGGAGGGCTCTGCAGAGGGACCTGAACGTGCTGGATTGATGGGCCAGTCCAAGGATATGAGGTTCAACAGGACCAAATGTCAGGTCCTGCACTTTGGCCACAACAAACCCCTGCAGCACTACAGGCTGGGGACAGAGTGACTGGACAGCAGCACTGATGGACAGCTGGCTGAACAGGAGCCAGGGTGTGCCCAGGTGGCCAAGAGGGCCAGTGGCATCCTGGCCTGGATCAGGAATGGTGTGGGCAGCAGGAGCAGGGAGATCATTCTTCCCCTGTGCTCAGCACTGGTGAGGCCACACCTTGAGTGCTGTGTCCAGTTCTGGGTCTGTAATTTAGGAAGGATGCCGAGAGGCTGGAGCAAGTCTGGGGAAGGACAGCAAGGCTGGTGAAGGGTCTGGAACACAAGTCCTGTCAGGAGCATCTGAGGGAGCTGGGGTTGTTCAGCCTGGAGAAAAGGAGATCCAGGAGACCTTAATCCTCCCTACAACTCCCTGAAAGGAGGCTGCAGCCAGATGGGGGTCGCTCTCTCCTCCCAAGCCACCCGTGATAGGACAAGAGGACACCATCTTAAGCTGCACCAGGGGAGGGTTAGGTTGGACATAAGAAGCTCTTCACAGAAGGAGTGATTGGGCATTGGAATGGTCTGCCCAGGGAGGTGGTGGAGTGGCTATCCCTTGAGCTGTGTAAGAAAAGATTGGATGTGACACTTGGTGCTATAGTGTAGTTCAGAAGGTGATGTTAGGCTATAGGTTGGACTCAGTGTTCTCAAAGGTCTTTTCTAACCTAGCTGATTCTGTGATTCTGCCTTGAAGGCTCCTTATTAGACTGAGAAAAGGACTTGCAAGGATGAAGAACTGTTTACAGACTGTTTCCAATCTTCCATTATTTAAAAAATGAAAATTCAAATATTTTTAAAAAATATATTTTGTCTGTTTTAGACATAGTTATACACATTATACCTTTCTTCAATAAAATTTCCAGGAAATCTAACTCAACAGGTCTGGACTGCAGACTGTAAAGCTAGAAAATCTTCCTTTAGCAGGAGAAAAAGCTCATTACTTTAAGAATGTGATGTAACTAAATGCAGAGGTTATTCCAGGAAGGGATAATTTCACTCCTACCCTTTTAACCCATCTCACAGATTTCACAATTAACCCACAGTGGGTCCACCATTTGTTTTGGGAAAAAGGCAGAGTCAAGATTTTAAGTGATAAATTGTGAAACAGTATTTCAAATATCTAGTTTCCATTTCCCAAAAGAATATATTTTCATTTTTTCAATCTATGTAAGAAAAAAGGCCTAAACCAGTCTGAAGTTTTTAAAAAATCTTTTTGTATATGCTCTGTAATTTCCTTATGGTTTTTATTTAGATAAATGTAGCTCCACCTGATATTATTCCGATGCCTATTCTGTGCCATAGATGCATAAAACAATTCCAGTTGATTTTAGTAGACTAGTACCAGTAAAAACCAGGAATATTTCTTCTGTGTTTTGTTTAAGAATTGCTTCCATTGAGTCTTTAATGCCACCATCCTTTAGGGCTGTTTCTAGGTGGTGGATTTTTTGTTGTTGTTGTTGTTGTTGTTGTTGTTGTAAGAATTTTAATTCAGACATTTGCAATTATCCAAAATGAATTCTTCACTTTTTAAAGAGATTTTTTAAAAATAAAAAAGTTTTCAGAAGAAAACTTATGCTGTAAGTAGATAACTAACCAAGAGTCAATATTTTCATATATTCCATGTAGTTTTAGATTTAGCAATGCCACCAAGTGGGATCTCAATGGGGTTTGTAATGACTTGACACTGCATGCTGCGTTTGTTACTCATGCAGTTTTAATTATTCTGCTCTCTTACTGCATTGGCTTCCATGAGGCACTGAAGACAATTTAGCTTTGCTAATTTTTAAAATTTGTCTCCAAATGCATATGGAGGTAATAATATTTAGAATATATATTTTAATTGAGAAGATAAATATGATGCTCTTGATTCTGTGCAGAATGCATAGTAAAAAATCTCTCTCTCAAATGCAGAAATCCAGTTTAGGATGGCATGTGTTTCTCATTGTTTCTTTTATGAACAAAATTTTATTGTTTAATATTTTTTACTGTGGGATTTTTTCTAAATAATACAATTTTCTAAAAATAATGATATCTTAATAAATTATCTTTTTCCAACTTCCTATAATACTATTTATAAGTACAAATTTCTGTTTGTGTTAGTACTTCTCTGTCCACTGTTTTATCATTTTTTAATATTTTTCAAAACAGATATGTGTCATTTATTCTCATTGTAATGCAGATAAAGTGACTTAAGTAAAATACAATCTTAAAGTGCATGATTTATCCCTTAATATTCTCTCTGACAGCTAACCTCAGTCAGTATGAAGTATTTTCCACTGCTAAGACAGTGTGAAAAAAGTCTGATATTAAAAAAAAAAAAAAAATTAGACAAAAGATAAAATAATGTCGTCTTTCCTGTTGAATGCCTCTCCAATTGTGTTATTATTGATAATTGCAGCTATATTCTAGGTGTGGGAGTAGGGAATATTTAAGGTTTCTTGGTATCTACCCAGAAGCCTGACTTTGGATTTATCTTAAGGACAAATTTTGATTTTGTCAAAAGACATGAAGAGAAATCCAGAATTTCATTTACATATTGCTAATTTATTTATATTATTTCCTTATTTATGTAAAGCCTTATGTTTCAGTCTGACTAAATTTATTGAAAAACAAGAGAGTTCTTTGGGCCACTTTTTTGTTTAAATATTTTTTTGTCCCTCTGGAAAAATAAAGTTTCTTCCCCATTCTGACACACATCAATCATGGAAACTTGGGATTTGATTATTATGACCACTTTTCAATTTGAATTTTTATAATATGTAAATTATTCTTGACACTATTTTTAAATGCTAGCCTGACTGTTATATGACAGAAGTCCTTGTCTGTTAGTGCTGAATTCACGGTGCCTTATATATATTTACCTTGCCAAACTCATATGCAATATGAAGCTGCTTCATCAGAAGTACAGTCTTTTGGGGAACATCCTGTCCTAAAAGGAGCAGTGAAATTTTCCACTAAGCAGACAGAATGCAGAATGCAATAGGGCTCCATGAAGCTCCTCAGTGACAAGTCTACCTGCAGGAGTGTTTGTGTCTCACATGTGACTGTATAGGAAAACAATAAGGAGTATTCCTTGAAAGCCACTGAGATTGCTTCTCTTTAATATTAAGTAGAAGATCAAATGATAGCTAATTAAACAGTACAGTAAGTTGTAGTGAAAGTATTTATCAAATAATTATGAGGCAATGTGCAGTGTTTTGTAGATTTTATTACGCAAAGTCAACATAATATCATGTAAATCAATGCATAATAAGCTAATAAGAAAGGGATGAAAATGAGAATATAATATATATAATAATATAATATAGCATATATCATAATATAATATAGATATGATATGTATAATATATAGTACATATAAGATATAATTAGATATAATACTATTAATATAAATATATGCTACTGTGAGGACAATGTTCAGGACTAGGTATCATAACAATGTAACTACTGGAAAAAGAGATTCAATTTTTATGATTTTCTATACAGCAATCAACCCACAAGGTTTTTTCTCACAGATATACTGAGTGTGAACTAATCACTAGACTCACTGTTTTACCTAATGGCTTTCTTATAAACTTGTTCAGAACTTCTGTTGTTGTTTGATCCCAGCCCCAGCTGGCAACTAAGTTCAGAGCCTCTCGCTTACTCTCTCCCACCATACTGGAATGGGGAAGAGAACTGGAAGGGTAAAAGTGGGAAAATACTTGTGTTAATATAAAGACCGTATAATAGAAAATGCAAAAACAGAGCACAAAAGCGAATTTTAACCAGAAATTAATTTACCACTTCCCATGGGCAGGCAGGTGTTCAACCACCTCCAGGAAAGCAGGCCTTTATAACACATTAACAGTGATTTGGAAAGATAAAACAGCATCACTCTGAATGTCCTCTTCTTCTTCCCTCACCTTTATGTGCAGAGTATGGTGCCCTATGGTATGTCATATCCTTTTGGTCAGTTGGGGTCAACTGTTCCAGCTGCGTCATTTTCCAGATCCCTGCAGATCCCCAGTCTGCTTTCTGTTGGGGTGGAGTAAGGAGAAGACCTTGACTCTGTGTAAGCCCTACTCAGCAATAACTGAAACATCCCTATAACACTGATACAAGCACAAATCAAAACCCCAGCCCCATACTAGCAACTCTGATAAAAAATTAACTCAATCCCAATAAAAATGGACACAATTTACCAGAACTTGCACTGTTTTATTATCCATCATTATTCTATTATTATTATTATTATTATTATTAATAATAATAATAATAATAAAGTATTTTTATTCTGCTAGGTGTAAATTGTAAATAATTTATTTAAAGACCAGTTTAATGTTTATTGACACTAACAACTTTTGAACAAAAAAATTCTATTCCCATGGAAAGTTATATTTATAAGTAATAGGTACTGTGATGTGTCTATCTTATATTCTGCTGACTTAAATATTTTTGGGCTCTAAAATAGAAATATTTGACTTAAATAAATTGGGCTCTGCATAGACAAATCTGTCTCTAAGGCTTGCATGTATAGTTCCATGCAACAACTGATTTCTATGGCAGTCCATTGTATGAGAAACATCTTGAAGTTCTGTTCTCAACTCAACCCTCTGCTGTTTAGAAATTAAGTCTGAATATTCAGTCTCTGCCTTTTTCCCCCACTTACACTGTGGCATTAATCTCACATATTGGGATTACATCCAACTGTAGCTCTGTCTATGGGCTAATATGAGAAATACAAGAGAGAAAAATAGTAGGAGGAATCTTTTCTTCTGACACAAGTTGATATATGTGGAGTTACACAAAAGTAAATCATTATGAAGGTTCTCTTCTCACAATTAAATAATGTAATATAAATTGACTATAGTAATTAGGGTACCCTGGAGTCATTTCAGTTATTAAGTAAGGAACAATACTTGCAAAGAAAAAACATAGAGAGCTTGGGGAAGTGATACTTTTCTCAGTTCGTTGTTAGAAGAATCAAGAGATATATACTTTATGAAAAACTTAACTGCACACCAGGATAATGTGTATGCTGATGAGAAGTTTGGAATCAGTCAAGTGAGCCACATCAGAAAAAAAAGTAATAAAATAATTTTGTTTTTCAGATACAGATGAATCTGAATAAGTAAAGAAATAAAATCCATCACTACTATGAAAGCAAATAGAGAATTATGGAGTTAAATACAATATAATGTCAGATTAGAGACTAGCAGAGAAGTTTTAATAGAAAATAGTCTAATTCAAGCTGACAGACATAGGAATTTCTGATGAGTTCATGAAATGAGGATAAGTTTAACTTTAAACACAGGTGAGCAACACGGCAATTTCTATTCAAATTCAACAATGTGAGTAGAATATGATGACCATATCTTCAAATTTCAGCATGGAAAAGGTTTCCTTGGCCCTCTCAGACTGAGTAGCCTGTCCTTTTAATCCACTTTATTCTTATTCTATATAGATGTGAATTGAGTTTCTCCAAATTATCCAAATTATTCACTGTACATTTTTCCAGCTAACATGTTTTTTAACATGTCAAAAAAAACAAACCCAAAATGAACCACAAAACCAAACAGGAACAAAACAAAAGAGGAAAATAGTGTCTTTAAAACCTTCCCTGGGAGTTCAGTACAGCTGGAGCTGCAGAAAGGTCTGCTGGAGAGCCTCTTCTTCAGGAGGTACTGAAAATTTGTTCATGTAGTGTGGTGGTGCAAGAGTTGTTTTATTAAGTTATTTCTGTAAGATTTATAAGTTATTTTTGTAATGGTTCATTCCACTGTGCCCCCCCGCCCCCCGTTTTCTGTAATAGTTTTCCCCCTAACGAGTTGGTTATATAACCAGACGTTTTATGTCAATCATTCCTCCCCTGCACATGTCCCTGTCAATCCCCCGTCTCTCCTCTTGGTCGCTCTGTCTGTCACTTCAAGACCCTTTCCCTGGATTCTGGAAAGATCCAGGAGAGGCGTCGAGTGATAGGCTGGTGCCTGGGAATCCCCTCCTCCCCTCTTGTGATTCGTTCCTTGTTCAGAAGTTGACATCCCCTGTTACACCCCCGTGTTCCCTGATTGGCTGACCTGTTGTCGCCATCCCTGGATCCTCCCCTGTTTATAAGTCTTGGTTCGGCTTTGATCTGGGCTCTCCCTGGGTAGCAGTTGTCTGAGGTGGAGCTCCTTGCTGGACTCCCCTTAATAAACTACCTTCTACCCTGCTCAAGAGAGTCGATCCTTTTTCCATTGCCGCAGTTGCAACTCCATCAGGTCCACTCGCTGGTGTGGGGAACTAAGAGCCCACCAGGAGGAGGTTGCTCGCCCTGCCTGTAACCCCGACTGATCCTCGCTGTGGCAGTGCAGAACTGAGCTAGCCTGTGGTCAACGCCTGCCAGGCGTGAGGGGACACTGCAACAATGTAGGACTACTTAATAAGTGAGTCATAAGATTTAGATCTCCAGAACATTTTTTTTTCCCTAATTAAATGAGTTATGTAGGTAACAAGAAATTAACCTCATTTGTGACACAAGTAGAAATTCTGTAGATGATTTTTGTATGACTTTGAAAACCTTATAACCAGGATTCATTTTGCACAGTGAATTACATCCTATCAATTATGACCAATCTACTTTCCAATGAAATTTGCTATTCCTCTACAAAAGTAGACATATTCTAAATTGTACATACTTTTTCTTGATTAATAATAATGTGTGAATTTTGGTCCAGACATCAATTTTTTTCATGCATTATTGCTACTATACTAAATGAAAAATTATTATTTGAAATTATATAAATTTAATGTTTCTACATTTTAATGACATATTGCAAACCACTGCCTATCAACTCTCATTTATTTATAGACCAGAGAAAAAGTAACTTTTTGAAGTTTTAAACTTCTTTTCTTTTAAAAAAACCCCAACATTTAATATGTAGTATTGATGAAATATAGATGAAAAAAGTGACTAAATTTTGTTGAGAATTATAAACCTAATTAAAGGAAAAGGAAATTAAATACATCAAAAAATTTGTATGTTTGTACTTGAACCTCTTTTTTTCATACAGAGAACTTTATGTTTCATAAAAAAGAAATAGCAAACAGTACAAATTATTGAAGAAACATATATATATATATATAAAATAAATTCAATAAATCTAGTTATTCTTCCCTCTTATAATATTCAAGGTAGATTTGAATTAAACTTCTTTCACAGCCTCTTTCAGCCAGTTAAACAGGTGATTTGTTTGGAGTTTTTGCTCCTGTTAGCTGTAGGTTAAATTATACCCGGAACACAAAACATATTTGTTAATTAGAGCAAGATTTTTTTTTTTTTTTTAATTCTTTGATATATGAACATGCTGCATGAATATGCTGCATTTTCTTAAGATTTTCCTGAAAGACATTGTTCTGCTATCCTAAGCATTTTGAGTTGAGGAAAAAAAATAAATTAAAAGAGAGAATTAAGTCTCCACAGATAGTTCTATAGCTGAGAAATTATTTTTAAAAACACATTCACAGGGGTAAATGAATGCAGTCTGTTATGGTTATTTTGTCAGGGTGGGGTCATCTTGGTTCTACCTTTTCTGGGAAATAGAACAGTGTGCCTCTTTGGAGTGCACATGCAGCATGGGCAGCAAATGTGCAAATGTGTAGAATTGTGAGGAATCAAGGGTCAGAGTGCTGTGGCAAGGTTACCAGCTCCTGAGACCATGAGAATGTGGTGTGAGTACAGCTCATGTGGTTGGAGAGCTACCATGGATGGCTGTAAGCTTTGTAGGAGGAGGCACCAGGAGGGCAAGAAAGGAAGTTGCCCTTTATGTAGGAGATCAGTGGGAGTGTGTGGACCTTTGCCCAGAGGCACAGGATGATCCAGCTGGGGATTATCAGTAGGAAATGAAGGGAAAACCAAGGTCTGTATGTCTGCTACAGATCTCCTGGACAGAAAGAACTGGATGACAACTTCTTCAGACAAGTGGAAGAAGGCTCTCATTTGTAGGCTGTGGTTCTCATGGGGAAATAAGACCACTCTAATTGAGCAGACCACTGCTCAAAGGACAGCACATCAGGGCACAAGATGTTTCTAGTGCACGTTGATGGCAAGTTCCTAATACTGCTGATAGAGAGGATGAAAAGGGAAGACTAGCTGCTGAAACTTGTGCTTACAAATCAGAAAAACTCTTCAGGGATGTGATGAGAGAGTGGAGTTGAGAATTCTGAGAGGAGGGAACAAGGTTAAAAGATGAATACCATCCTTATATGTAAAGAGATAGACTTTGGCCTGTTCAGATATCTGCTTAGAAGAATCTCTGTAAGAAGAATTCAGACTCTGACTCACTTATTTGGGTTCCCCTGTCTGCCGTTGCGCTGCTTGCCACCTGGTGTTTGTGGAGAACAGTCTTTAATCATGTAATGTCACTCTATTTTTCTTCTGATAAGAAAAGTGATGTACATAATGACTAGCAAGAAGATGACAAACATGAAAATGCATGGGAAAAGTAATTTTCTATTGTTCTTTAAAAGTAAAAAAAAAATTATTCCTACCTCACCTAATTTAATTGCTAGTCAGCCAGCCACTGCCAATATAACAGGTGATATAATTTGGGTGGTGCTATCCACAATGCTCTGTACCTATTTTTGTGGAAGAACAGGAGAAATTCAAAGAGATCCCTCTCTCTGCCTGTCTCAGTAATGTCTTTACTTCCCATCTTACAATTGTACAATAAGAAAGGAGATTTTCCTATTATATTTCAAGCCTTTGGGGATCAGTGTGACATCTTATTGCTGTCATTAATATTTGTGCCAGGTTTCTGATGCTCTTGTTTTATGTGTTACCACCCAAAGAATATACACAGGCAAATGCATGCTCTCTTGAAAATTATTTCCCATCTTCAAATTTATCTATCAGTGTCTTTCCCAGGTTGGTAGTATAACTGTTATCTGCCCTGTCTTTTCCATGACCCCTGTAGAAAATAGTTTTTGACACTTCTGCATTGTCTCCACTGTGCCGACAGTGATCACACCTATTTCATGAAGCCGTGGCAGATAAAGTCTTTCACTGGGAGCATTGAATTTAGCCAGAAATTCTTCAGTTAGTGATTCTTTGCAAAACAGAGTGGAGCAAATGGCAAAAATCTGGGAGCAGAAACTTGTTCTGAAACAAGTCTCAGCCAGAGCCTTTTGCCTGTTGCCAGAGAATGTTGCCACACATTCATGGTCCAGAGAACCACCAGGGCCACATTGTACTTATGGCTCTGGCAGTCTATTCCATTCAAGATCCATTACTATTGCTATGTATTTTGTTGATATTTAAAGGGGAAAATAATGTTGCACAAGTAAATTTTTTACTGCTTTCTGGACTGTTCGGCGGTCTTTTCAAGCTGAGTTCTGGAGATCTGTACTTGTTATTTTCTGCCATATAGGCCTCTTTTCTGCACAGGAGAGCAGCCCCATATCCCTTACTTTCACTTAGACATGCCAAATGAAATTTATCTGCTGGTCAAAAGAAAAAAAAAACAAAACAAAAACAAACAAAAAAAATCAGTATAAATGTGCTATGAATTAAAAATCCCTGGGGACTGTGGAGCAGCATGTTCAGTCAAACCCCATAGGAACATGTCAAGTTTGCCCATCACCTGCTATTATATACATTAGCTCTTGCATATTTTTCTTATGATGAATGCATACATGCATTAAGTCCACTGAGGTATCTGAGGACTTCCACTTTGTTTCTCTTAGCTGTGGCCTACTCTGATCATTCCTTGATGGTATGTATACACTAGATAGGTCAGAATAGCCGTAAGACACAATACTGGATGCAATGCCAGCGAGAAAAGTGTACTGGAAAATAAAACAGCCATGTGGAGCAACCCAAAGTTATAGGAAGGAATTTAGCTTTTGGGACTGTTCAGATTATTCAAGGTTCCATTCAGTTGCTCATCAAATCTTACCTGGTGCCACCTACATGCCCTGAATATTTCACCTAATATCTGTCACAAGAGAGTGGTTATGCAGCTTCAGGAATCACCACCAAAGACATTGGTAAAAAGCAGGCTTTATCATAAATTTGTGAAGGTGCAACTTTAACAGAATTCAAAGACAAGATTCACTCTGTTACTAGATAAATGGAGCATACAAAAATCAGAGAAGAATTCCATACAATATTTCTAGTTACTCACTAAATGAATTAGAGTATAAATATGGTCAATAAAATTATTTTAAATTTTTTCTCTTATTTTTTTTCTCTTTTTTTTTTTTTTTTTTTTTTTTTTTTTTTCCTGTTAGGTAAATAATTCCTCAAACTCTTGGTTCCTGGCTCAGATCAGAGGGCCAGCAGTTTGCATGCCAACAGGGTTAGTATGTTATCCTTCTTGCATTGCAGACATGACACAAAAACACAGAATCCTATAAAGATTGGAAGGGGCTTTAATGTTCATCTAGTTCCAACTCACCAGCAATGGGCAGGGACACCTTTCACTAGAACAGATTTCTCAGAGCTCCATCCAATATGGCCTTGAAAACTTCCATGGATGGGACATCCACAACTTCTCTGAGCAACCTATTCCAGTGCTTCACCATCCTCACTATAAAGAATTTCTTCCTAATAACTAATCTAAACCTGCTCTTATTTAGTTTGTTTTCCTGTCACAGGATATATTCCTGTAAATAGACTCTAATTTATAGACTCCCTCCTGGAAGAGAGCAATTAAGTCACCACAAAGCCTTCTCTTCTCCAGGCAGAATCGCAATCCTAATTCTCCCAGCCTTTCCTCACAGGAGAGGTGCTCCGTGTCTCTGATCAGCTTGGTGGCCTCCTCTGGACTCACTCTAAGAAGCTGATGTCTTGCCTGTGCTGAGGGTTCCAGAGCTGGATGCAGCACTCCAGATAGGGTGTCACCAGAGCAGAGCAGAGGAGCAGGATCACCTCCCTCACCCTGCTGGCCACGCTGCTTTTGATACAGTCCCGGACACTGGGACTCTCTGGGCTATGTATGCACACAGATGGGTCATGTCCAGCCTCTCATCCACTAGTAGCCCCAAATCCATCTCAGCAGGGCTGCTCCCATTCTGTTAATAGCAGCAGTCCGGATTCAGAGTATCTGTATTCTAACAACAGAATATAGATGTGACATAATATATTATCTCATTCTTCAAACTTTCAGAAGTTTTTCTCTTTAATGAGGTTTTCTTCCAGTACCTGAGAAGATCTAACTCTTGAGTCTAGCTGGAATTATAAGGGTGGACAAATCGTTGAGCAGACAATTTCTCTTCTGGCTGATCATACTGGGATATCAAAAGTAGTATTTTCTCACATATGTCTTGAGCTCTGGAGCAGGAGGCATTGAGACAACTTAGGGAAGAAAAATCTTTCTGCAAGAGAAAGAAAGAATTGAACTTAAGTGAATGAATTTACAGAGGGGATATATTCTCCCAAATGAGGGCAGCAGCTTCTTGTTGACATTAGAGGACTAGATTTTCAACAAAAAACAAGGAAGTTATGATGCAAAAGGCCTGTGGTATGCCAGGTTCTAGTTGTAAATAATAAGTGCATAATGAAAAACATGTTGAACAAGTCAGCCCTTCAGAAAGTCTAGATCTCTAGACTGAGAGAATGCTTTTACCTATTTTGCTTTTACATCAATGCTTTGATTAAATAGGCTGATGCTGCAACTGAATACATTCTATAATGTATTTAACAGCTCATGGAACTACAAACTATTTTGTAAATAATACAAAAGTCGCTCATTTTTTCAGATTCTTATAATATTAAATTTTGACCAGTTAATACCTTCATTTCATTACCAGTAACCTATTAAATCACATTCCATGTTGAAAGGTTTTATGTGCACATAGTTTAGCTTTTTTTTTTTTCCTTATCTACCTTAAAGAAAGAAAATCTGACTAGCACAATAAAATTCTCTAGGCTTCCATTATCAAGAATGTGTATAAGGTTTAAAATATCACTTTTATTTTAGTTTTCACTTATCAGTACCAAACTATGGATTTGGTCAAATAAAGCTAAAACGTAATTTAATTTGAGAAAATCTTCCTTCACACCTCCTGTGACCTCAGATTAAGTTGAATTTATTACACATACTAAAACTTGAGTAAAAAGTCGGCTAAGATTATGAAGCTGTTGAAAGTCCTGGATGAACATGTGTAATGCTTTCACATTCACTAAATTTTGGTCTTGGTACTTACTCTTTTTGTGAGAGACAGACTAGGAGAAAAACAAAGCAGGCTTAACTTTAAAATTAACAAATAGTTTATTAACATACACTAAAAGAATAGAAAAACGGAAAGTTGGAAAAAAACTAAAATGGAATGAAGCTTCAAAAACACTTTTCCCTCTCTTTACAAACTGTTCACTTTTTTACAAAACAACATAAAGAAGCAAAACTTGTAATTTTCAGTCAGTTTTACTATCTGATAATAGTCTTTCATCAATTCATTAGGGGAAGAGTATCCTTTTGAGTCATGGATCCCACTGACAACTTAGAACTGTTCTCTTGTGGGTTTTAAACTGTCACAAAAACAACCGCCCAGAGAAACCTGCCTTTGTGACCCTCCCAGGAGCAGGTTCCCAAGCTGCTTATGGGTCATGGGTCTTAGACTTTTGCATACTGGGGTGTCACTTTTTAAAGATAAATAACTCCAAAGCAAGGGATTCTTCATCTCAAGGTACAGAGATATCTTCTCACTTCTTCACTGGCACAGGGGGCTTCTCATCTTTCTCTGTTCAAGCATCTTATAGGATATTACTTAGTCCATCACAAACACCTTTGCTTAAATTTACACGCAAAACAATCATCTCCCCAAATGCATATCTTTCCCATGATTTACAGGAATGACTTAAATATAGAGTTCATTTCCATGGCTCAAGTAAGAATAGAACAACCAACTCTTCAACCCTCTGTCCTAATAGTCTTTTCACTCTTGCTACTGACTTCATGCTGTTGTTCTTTATGTTCACTCTGTCCTCCTTTACTCTCTCAGAGAAGGGCCAAGCTCTGGAAGCTTCATGTTGCTAAGAAAGAGTTAAATCTGCTCAGAGTTTTTGTCTCTCACTCTCTGTAGCTCGTAGTGTTAGTTGTTCAAGGCCGAGCTGATAAGAAAAAACTCACGCAGAAACATTAGAAATTGGAGCACCCAGGCAGTCTAGGAAAAAAACTCAGCAAGATCATAAATGCTTTCTCAGCCCACCCCTCAGTGCAAATTGGGGTGGCCTCGGCCCAAACAGTGCTCATAGCTCCCATCAGGGGCCCAGCAGAGATTTTTCTCCGCTCTAAGGAAACCTGAAGAAAGCGGCCGCCAAAGACAGCGACTTCTCCTTCCCCCCCTTCACCCGGGAGCCGATGGAATCCGGCCAGGCCTCAGGCCAGCTTCCCCCCCGCCAAAAAGGGGGGAGCAGCAGGCCCAGCTCGATGTTACCTGTCTCTCTCCGGCCAAAGGAAGAAGGAAAAAACCCCACCTACAGGAAATCAAGGGGTTTTATATGGTACTTTCCAAACAATTTCAGTGGTCAGAATAGATGTCAATATTCTAACTAACTCTCTGATAGGTCTCTGTCTCTTCCAAAGCAATTCCCAGGTCCTGACCTGGAGAATTATTTTACATTCTTTTATAACTAAAAACTAAACTGTACTAAACCATGACAACATGGATGCAACTAAACCCTTCTTCTTCTCTGGAATACCTGGGAGGAAAAGAAAAATTGTTTCTGATTTTTTTTTTTTTTCCCTTCTGTTCACTTTTCCTTCTATATAGTAATCAAAACATGCAGTGGTGCTAGGAAGAGATACATTTTACATGTTAGAACACAGCCCTTCTGAAAGCAGCAGGAATTTATAGAAGGAAAACCACTAAGAACCACTTTCTTTGCACCCTTAGTAACCTCAGCAGCCTTCTCCTTGCTAAAGCAATTTATCAAGTCTTCAAGATTTTCTTGTTCTTACAGAGGGCGTGAGCCAGGTTCTGTGTAAAAACCTATAATCTTATTACAGTAACATTATTATAAACTGCTTTAAATGTTTTTTGATTTCTTTCTGTCACACATTAATAGATCTTCAACTTCTCTTTAATTACTTGTGACTTCCCTGTAACATAAGCAAAGCAGGCCCTTGATCTTGTCTTTATCTCTTGCTCTAAGAAACGCTAGAGATCCACCCTCCTGTCCTGGAAAGCCTACCAAAGCAGCAGTCTGAAGGAAGCAGTTCCTTTCATCTCCTGCTTAAACAAGACAAAAATTAAATAAAAAACTACTTAAATACAGAAAATCCAACAATAGGAAATGACTTGCAAGGAAAGAAAAAGGGAGCAGGAAGCAGAAGTCTATAAAAAGCTTCAGGCAGACCCTACAAGACTGGCAAAGCTCCAATCCTCTGAAATAGAAAAATCAATTAGATACACCACGCAGAGATATGATGCACTAGGGAAAAACGGAAAAAAATCCTGTTCTGCACAGAGACAGAGACTGAGACTGAGACTGAGAGAAGTAAATATGCACCTGCATCTTTCTCATCAGAAGCAGGTTGCAGCAAATCCACACTAATCACTCCCAAACCCACAATCATATGGTAGTGGTGTCTGTGTGACTATCAATAAATTCATGGTTCCATATTTCAAACCCTAAAATGAAGGTATTCCATGCAATCATCAAATGCTGTATTCTCAAATCCACAGAAAGACAAGCTGAACTCCTTATTTGCAGAGGTGATAGTAAAGGTAATTAGATCAGGAAGACTGAAAAATCACTCAGCTGGATAACTTATATACTGTGCAAAATTCTCTTTAACTTCCTTCCTTACTCAGAAGCTGAGTTAGATACGGAGCCATGTTAGATCCATCATCCCTGCAACTTGGAAAATAACAAAATCTTGGACATGGACTCAGGCAATAGTATAACTGTTGAGGACAACAGTTACAACAACTGTTGTTCAGTCAGGTCTCAGAAGGAACTGAATGAAGAATTTGATATTAATAATCGACCCATAGAATCTGGCCCCCTTCTACTTATTTAGAAGAGCTGATAAAAAATGTTCAAACACTTAATTTTGAATTAAATTCCACTGGAACTGGAATTTAAATAAGTAACTTTAGAAGCTCAGGGATAAAGCGGTGTCTGTATATGGCTGTGGATAGTAAATTATAATAGGCTTGAGATAGCTAATGCTTGCTGAAACTCCTTGAGGTATAGTAAGAGTTCATCCTTTATCCAGTATAGAATTTTGCATAGAGATGCCACTAGTTCTTTGTTGGGGCCCTCTGTGGAAGAGACAAATGCAGAGATTAAGATGCAAACTCAGCAGCTGAATTCCCTGGGCAGAGCACAGTTACCTGCAATCTCCCATGGCGTTAAGCAGGTCAGCTGTTCCTAAGAAGCAATCTTGTTAGGTATCAAAGCTCTGCATCAGCAAAAACATACTGCAACTGTTGTCTTCTTCATAGAGTTGTTAGAGTCTCATGGTTTAGGTATTGTTAGCACTGTGTTCCCTCATGGGCACCATTCACTAGGCATGCTCGGAGCAAAAGCTAACATATATTGCCAACACTGAGTTAAGCAGAAAATGCAAGTCAAAATCCATTTTATTCAAAAGGAGGGACAGACATCTTTACAGCATAGTCTTCCTGCCTAGTGAGCAGAAGCAATTTCTGAAATAGGTTTGATAAGGAAAGTCAGCTACAGCAAACAAGAGGCCAATTTTGTAGTATAAACACTCTTTTTGAGAAAGAGTGCATCTCACACCCATGTTATGGATTCTATCTGATTTTACCTAATATTTGCCTAACTTGTCATATATGAAAAATGTCTTCAGAACACAAAAAAACATTCACAATTTTTTAACTAGCTATCCTAATATTTAAGTTTCTCCATGGGCTGCAGGTAGTTTTCTGCAGGTGGATCTCTGCTCTGCCATGGCACTCCATGTGCTGCAAAGGGACATCTACCTCATCATGGCCTTCACCACAGACTACAGAAGAATCTTAATGTCAGACATCTTAATGTCTTAAGATAAAATTAGATGCTAGCAAGAATGTGCTTTACACTCAGTATTGTACAGAAACAAAAATCACGCAACATTTCAAGGAATGCTATATTCAGGCTAATATTTCCAACCCTCCTCATTTGCATACAGTTATCCTATAAAAGATGTACAAAAATGTCTTCTGACAGTTTCCTGCTCTTAACTGCTGTTTAAGTGGCCTCTAGTGCTAAAAAGTGCAGGGTTCTTAAACATGATAACTTTTATCATGTTTGGCCTGCATGGACTATGTGCTCTACTTGATTGGATGTAATTGAAATGTAAATTTTAAACCAAACAGCCGTCAATTCACTCACCAAACACCTGTCAGGTGACTGAGGCATAATGCACTAAGACTTCCTGCTTTTTAATTTTTCCTCAATATAATTTACTCTTTTTAATCTTTCTTTGCTTTGGTAGGTTTTCTTTTTTTTTTTTTTTTTTTTTTTTTTTTTTTTTTTTTTTTTTTTTTTTCCCCAGGTAATTGGAATTGACCTGCCAGCTGTGAATAAATATTTACTGTCTGCTGTACAGAAATAGGTATCTCTATACCTAACCATCTGTAGTTTTGTAGAATAAGACCTTACTCATAAATGTGGCAGCTGGCTAGGATAGTTAAGGTATGATTTTTTTATGACTTGTTAGGCAATACAGAATAAAAACCCCACATAAGTCACCAAGAGATTAGTTACTTCACCTTCAGACTGCAGCAAGTTATGTTACCAACTTTTCCCCACACACCTACATGCTTCATGTGGGAAAGAAAACTTAATCCATTTTTTATATCTTTCAACCTTGAGCATTAAATTTGAGCAGTGAATACATGCTTTACCTCAGTGTTGAAGACAAGTATTTTGTGCACTCCAATAAATGCAGGAATCAAAATACGGGGTTCATGAGTCAAAATTAAGAACTTGTTAAAGGATTATTTACCAAAACCTCGTAATTAGATGCTTGTAAAATACAGTGGCACTGTACATAACAGATCATCCCAGTCTGCCTGCTGTATCTTCTCACTTCATTTAAGATAAATAATATCTACTGTCAAAATACATTTATCTTCGACATAAATAAAAATGCAAAGGCATAATTCCATATCATCATTGCAAACATACTCGTAAATTAAGGATATTACTTGCTCTTTAATAACCAGTCAAAACAAAGTTTTTGGTTAGTAGAATGTGTTTAGTGGCAGTTTGGAATTCCATTCTTAAGTTTTTATCAGAAGTGAAGTTTTCTTTCACTGAGTTTGCACCAGTAATTTTTCCTTTGCTGCTTCAGAATGAATGTTATAGGGAGTGGAAAATTACTTTTCTTTCACTGTTACCTGGTTCCTATTTAGCATCTTCTAACATTTTAATTTCAATTGCTCCCTCTGCAAGTTTAAAAGTTTGTTTCTAATAAGTAATAAAATATTCTAGAGATTTCTTTAGGAAGAAGTTCTACAGAAAAGGAGCAAGATAATCAGTTAATTTTAAACTTTTTTTTTTTTTTTTTTTTTCCCAAATTGTTACATTAGCACAGAGATTAAAAAGCTTATGCCAGCAAAAACCTACCAGTGGATTGATTTTAGTTAAGATGGAGTTTAGTCTCTCCATGATTTTACGCTATCAAATAAACAGTGTAGGAAAAAAACATCTAGAAGTGCCTAGCAATCCCTGCTTTTATTCCTTAAGAGAACATTACTTTGGCTAAGTTTTCAGCACTTTTTATTTTTTTGTCCTGCATGGTGTATAATATAGCAAGTTATTACATGACAGAATTCTAAACAAAGCCAATGGAATTTATTAATAAGCTTATTTTCTATGTAAATATAGGAGAACCTACACAGAACCATACAGCACTTCACAAATCAGACATTAGGGCACTTGTCTTCCTCATTAACATTTGTTTGGAACACCTTTTTGTTGTGTCTTTTGTATAAGAAGGGTCTTTCATCTGATTGGTCCAAATCTAGTTTTTCCTCTCTTTCTCCCCTCTCTTTGCGCACATGGTTCTTCTAAAAGGTCTTGTCTTTTTTCCCTGCCCTCCTTTGATTTCTTTATACTCTTTTCAGGCTCCATACCTACTGCAGATGAATCTATCTCCACTGTGTCTCTCTTCAAACTCATTGTATATTATCTTTATGCACCTGGAGGAATTCTCCTACATAAATCAATCTAAATAAGCCAGCAGAGTTTTTAAATCCATTCACTGACTTCTCCTTCACTGCGATCCATAATTTAAAGATTCCAGAGATTAATTTTCAATGTGTAACTCTATCTTCTTCTGTCCTAGCCACTCTGCCCTTTTATCTTGCCTCTTGCATGTTATTTGCTCTTTAGTGAACATAGCACTAATACTGTGGCAGCCCTTTTCTTCAAATAAATGCCAAAATTGCAGTCAGTTCATGCTGAACTCTAATGGGTTGCCGGTCATCTACACCATGGTACTAGCTAGCAGCTAATATTCTGCACTAACATCTCTCTGTCTCTACCCTGAGGAACTATTTATTTGTTTTTTAGTTCACCACCTACAAAAGAAAGATTAGATTTGTCCTCTGTATCAAAAATATATTTACAGGAAAAATAGATCAGAATATGTAGATCTATATATTATATATTATTACAGAGAAACTAATATGTACAGACATCATAAAAGAGGCCTTATGGATATATTAAAAAATTCAGTTAAAATCTTTCCTTAACACCACATCTGACCCATTTTTTGGTCGGTGTCATGGCAACAAAAAGATTAACTCCTATATTGCTGTATTTCGAAGTGGAAAAAATAGCAGCATGTCATCCATTAATCTTTGGTTCTATAGAGGAGGATAAGATGTGTAAAATAAAAGAGCCCCACTTGAGATTTCACCTCCTATCCCCTTTTTCCTTATTTGGAAAAAAAATATATATTTACTATCTCTTGTCTTTTTATGAGAATATATCAATTAAATATTTATTAAGAATATATTTTAGAAAGAGAAACTCATTTACAAATTAGCAAATGGCCCTTTAGAGATCATTTGGATCACCCTGGATTAGCCATTAGTTTATTAATTAAACTAGAGATGAAATCTCAGTCAGTGTCTCATATCCTAATGAGCTGCTCTAACAGTTCTGTTGGATGGGATTGAGTTAAAGGAATAGAGAAAGGAATAGACCTGTTAATTATTTTGGAATTCTGCTCTGTCTGTGTAGTGGAGTTTCTGCCTTCTTGCCCTTGCCAAGGAGCTTCTCAGCATTCAGCACTCAGGCTCTTTTGTACTCTAAAATATGGTATTTCTCCAAGGATACCTAAGGAAAACGCTTGACAAGTTATTTCCCCCAGATTTTTCACCTCAATATTTAAATAATTATTCTGACACCTGGCCTTTACAGTCTGGCTGCATAGAAGGACTGAAGTACAAATTTCTACTTCCTCCTGTCCTTAGTCATCATTAAAGATGAATGAGTTTAGTCACTGTTTCCAAAAATTTAAATAATTAGTTACAATATCCAAGAAAGTCTGTAAGAAAAAAACCCTATAAAATGCATTCAGTATGCTATTGGATGAAGCAAACCATTCCTGAAGTTACCAGCATGTGACATAACACTCTTGGTACTTTTCAGCGCTAGCATATCCACATAAATCACACTAATACCAACAGCTTCAAGAAGAAACCTGAATTGCTTTAGAATAAAAGAAGGTCTTGGATTTCCCAGGGGTATCATTTTCATTTTAAAATATCAGCTTTTTTCATAGGAAAATAAAAAAGAACTGGGTCAAGAGCTTTTCCTTTCTGCAATCGCTAGTTTCAGAGAATTAAAAATATTTCTTTTCCATTTATTGCTAAGCCAATCAGCAACAATCCTTACTTCTTTTCTTGCCATTCTCCAACATTTCCACCTTGAAACTCACTCAAGCATCTCTAGAGCTCAGATGTGCTTGTTTTTAAAGCAGTGTTCAAAAACTAAGCAGGAAGAAAACAAATGAGAGGCAGAAAGAGAGAAAGAGAGAATGAGATTTATAATAGTCTCTGAGACTGAGTCTTTAGAGTGGAACTATAATCATGTCCACCTGAGTGATTTCAGTTCAGCAAAGAAGTGGTGGAAATGTTTTCCTAAATTGATTTATTTGAAGAATTGTGGTGTAACATTAAACCACTGTGGTCTGTTTTGTTCAGGTTTTGAGAGTGTGACTGTCTTCAATGAAGTTCTATGTACATTTGTCTATCATACAAAGTGCAAAACATGTTTTCAGTTCTCAAAGACTTGAAACTGAAGGAGTATTTTAACCCTTCAGTTCTTGCAGCAAGACTTTTCATTTATAACCCACTCCTGATAAGAATGTCTATATAAGTGATACATTTGCCTTAAGAATCCCAGAAACAGATTAAAATAACCACTCTTCATGGGTCTTCATTTTGGTCAGACTCTCAGGGTCTGTGGTATTTTAATAGCTGAATGACATTTAGAGCATGGGTTTGCTTGTGCAGTGATATATGATTGTGTAATATCTTCTCAGCTGAACTACAGTGGCCGAATGGCTTCAGAACCCTTATCAAAAATCTGCCTGTGAGGGTTTCTACAATGTGTGTTGAACATCAGGCTGTGAAGTTTTTACAAAACATTTTTATTCTCTAGATGGAGAAAAAGAAGATGAAAAAATAATAACACTTCTGTTATGCCCAGGAAGATCTGTGCTTTTGTAACTGAAAGATAAAAAGAAAGGAGAAGAGCATCTCTACCATAAACATGTAAATTTTAAAACATGTTTTTAAATTCAGTTGCACAAATCTGTTATTTTATTAATTAATATTCAGTAATGATACTGAATTCATTTTACTTAACCTCTCTTTATTTATGACCAGGGATTTTGTGGGGTGGAGTGGTTCCCCCTCCACCCTTTCTGTCCTTCGTCTTCACTCTTGCCTGTCAGAGGGTGTCAGAATCCTTTCTGATGACCTGTTTCCAGATGGTCCTCTGCTTGGCAGATTTGATATGCCACGTCATATAAAAAGCTCATAAAACTGAAGTGGCATTCACTTCATACAAAGCTTTGATTATCAGCATACATACAGGGGATGGCACAGCATCTCCCTGCCAAGCACTTAGTGCCCACTTGTTTCATAACCCAAGCTGAGCACAGCACAGTTTAACATTCTCAGTCTTTTTCACACACTTGTATCTGCTTGGCTTCTTTTGAGTCTAAGAATAGACATGTGCAAATAAAATAATAATAATAATAATAATAATAATAAACAACTATAGTCAAAAGAAAATTCAGTTTAAACAACACTACTTAAAATATGAAAACTGAAAAATTTCAAGTGTTATTTCCAGCTTGATTGTTTTTTTAATCTTTAATTATTGTTTGTTCATATCTACATGTTCCAGTTTGCACAGAACAGTACTATGTAAACTTTGATAGAGAACAAGGCTACTTTCTAAAGATCTTCTTACTTTCCATCTGAAATTTGAATTAATATTTCAACAAACTGTATCAGTAAGACAGTTCATTTTGTTGACTTTAGTTCAGCACTTGGCAATAGGGTGGCTAGAGCAGCCTGGAATTGTTTAAGTAGTATAATTCACTACAGATTTTTTTTTTTTTTTTTAAATGTAAGCTTATTCTTTATATAGAGAAGCTGAATTAGATTCTGCTGCTCTGAATTAGATTCTGCTGCTGGAAAAACAGCAGATTACCATTTTGTAGATTTAACACAGTCAAAGCCATCTTTACTGGCCTTTTCAGAGCAAAGAATTAAACCAAAAATGGATAGCTTTCCCAGTAATTGTAATACATATATGTGTCTTAATATAGCTGGAGTATTGCTTTTGTTGTTGTTGTTGGGTTTTTGGGGAGGGTTGGATTTGTTGTTTTCGTTTGTTTGTGGGTTTGGGTTTTTTGGGGGGGAATAAAGTAGGGTTTTGTTTGTTTTTCTGGGGTTGGGAGGGGTTTTGGCTTTGAAGGGGTGAGGGAGTTTGTGGGGATTTTATTGTGTGCTGCATAGGTCTGACCTGCAAACTAAGAAGTTTACATGACAGAGGAGGGTGCCTTCCAGGAAATGCATAGATTAGTAGCCCTAAAAATGTGGATATCTGCCTGCTTCTTTCTCTTTTCATACTTCTTTAGGTCATGGGCAACAGTTCAAAAAATAACGTCTCAATATAGTGGCATTTTATTGTTTCTGTCTTTTTACCTTGGAAACAGACATAAATGCCTAATTTAAGGAGATGACCTAGAGTTCCCTGGGAATCAATACAGAAAGAGAAGTTCTCTTGAATACGATTCCTAGAAGGTTACCCACATCTTTCTCTCTGTGCTCTGTGTGCAGCAACTGAGCATCTAACTGACACATTTCAATAAAACACCTAAAGTTATAGGCAATAAATCCAAGACAGGGAATGTGAATTTTTAAGCAAAATTCTATCCTTCTTATTCCTATTGTGAAGCAGCTAAAAAGAGGTAAAAATACTTGGTGTCATTGAAATTATGCCAGGTCCATGTTTATGTAGCTAAGAAAATCTAGTATTTACCTATGTATGCATGTATGCATGTATGAATATAAGTATGTATGTATGTATCTATGTATCTATATATCTATCTATTTTGAGAGCAACTTACTGGGGAGAACTTTGAAGTCATAACTTATCTGTTGAGAATTAGAATATGTGATGAAGAAATTTAGACTCTTAAACTCCAGACTATTATAAATATATTTTTTTTACTTACTTTTCTAGTTCTAGATTCTAAATTATTTTTTCTCATCTATGAAAATGTGAAAGTTAATCCAGTAATTGTTTTCATATATTAAAAACCAGAATAATTATTAATCTTATGTATATGAAAACCCATTTTATGCAGACGAATCCCAAAATTATATGCATACATTGGTAATTTTTTAAAAAAATATGTTATTAATGTTGTTATGATGATATTTCTTCCTCCTTCAGAACCTGTTGTTGTTGTATTCAAAAATCTTTTTAATAAAATTAAGGCACACAACATTTATAGGAACAGATTCACCAATCACTGCTCTATAGCTCAATTAGCAGCTTTGTATATTGATGAGATTCTCAGAGACCCACAGCTTAAAAATAAGCACTATATTTTTCCAAGGTGTAATAATGAGTGGGAAAGAAAAAAAAAAAAAAAAAGTATCTTAAATGAAACTGAAAAATAAAAATAATACTTGGGCAAGAAGTCAAATATTAGACTGAATCTCTGAATTCTTAGATAAATGTCAGTTCTTTTGAAATCACAGGAGACCCATAGGAGAAATTTATGCTTCAGTTATTGCACAGAATGGAGTGAAAGAGCTTTGATTGGTTAAAGTGGAAGGATTATTGGTTTTAATTTTAAAAATAAGAATGGATAACGACACAAGAAGTGTTCACAGCAATGTTGAGCGATCTATGTACAATGAAGTTACCACGTAAATACAAGCACAATGCCACATCCTAGCACCTGTGTTTTTGTTATTACTATTTGAAAGAATTTAATTCAACATTTCTGAACTTTATCTTGAGGTAAAGAAATTGATAATAAAATATTGTAATTGAAAATGAACTACTATTTCTTCCCCCTTTCTTCTTATATAATTGGATGAACATAAAAAGACTCACATTTCTTGCATAACAAAACAAAACAAAACAAAACAAAAACAAAAACAACAACAACAACAACAAAAAAAAAAAACCAAAAACAAAAAAAAACCAAAACAAAACCCAAAAAACCCCAAAAAAAACAAAAAAAAACACCCAACCCCAAAACAGTGCATAGCTAGCATTGTCATCTGTGTCCATCAATTTTATGGCATCCTGGCATCCTAGTCTTTTCTCTAAAAGTCTCCAGTTGTGAATAATAGAAAGGAATCTGATGGTAACTCAGTTATAAGGAGTGAGAAGGAGCTGTACCCTTGGCTTGTCTGCTTAGGTTCTTTTTGGGAAGAAACACTGCACCACTGCCTACAGCTATGACTTTATTTCCGTCTGCGTCAGGTCTCACTTGAAAATTCAGCTGTGTAAAAAACTTAAACGGTTTTATAGAAGTAAGGCACAACTGTATATGTACCACTACTGATCCATCTATAGAGCATTCCTAGTGTGAATAACTTTTTCTAAGCTGGGTTTGGGATCAAGAGATATACTAGGAATATTTTAATGAACAATTAACACAATTAATTCCTCTTACTCGTTCATCCATGAGTTCTTAGTTTAAAAATGAATGTTTAGCCTGACTGATATGCTCTAACTCCCTGTGCTGATAATTCCAGATGGAAGAAATATCTGTGTTATTAATAAATCATTATGCATTGGGAATTTTCCCTTCCTTCAACTTATCTTTTTCTTCTCATTTCCTAAAAGAATCATTTAGAACTAATGAGGGTTGCTCCTAGAATTTTTCCAAAGAACAGCTCACTTAATCAACTGTGTATATAAGAGGAATCTTTTGTTCCTGTGAAAGATAACCATCAGCAAAATAAAAGGCTTAAGCAGGTCTACAGTAGTTTATTTGCCTGTCAGTAGGCAGGCAGCCATGCTTTAACTCTGGCTCATTACAGTTTCCTCCTGACATTACCTATCTTAAGTATATCCCTTGTCTTGCATCAGTAATGACTGTCTTCAGATGCCTCAGGCTTTTCTTAGACTGCTTTCAACCCTTTTTTTCGCTTCATTTTTATTTCTCTCTCTTCTAAATTTTTCATGACTTTCAAATTATCTGTTGACTGTAATTACATGACTTCAGGCCTTTCAGTCTGTTTTACCTGGAAAGACTCTGCAGCTGTATATGACCACACTGCTTCATTGTAAATTATAATGTAGTGTCAGATATACCTGTCAACACAACAGCTTTTATTAACTTCACAAAGAGAAAGAAAGAATTGCAGTAAGATCTAAGGCCCTATATATGATGAGTGACTTCTAGATACAGGATGAGAAATGTGTGAGCCAAATACATGAAATTTAAAAAGTAGGTTTCAAAATCTGAGGGAAGGATTTCACAACACAATTTTTCTGTTTACAGGATATTTCACCTGTGAATACTAAATGAAAGATAAATTACATAAAAATACTTCCATGTTTGTCATACCTATCTAAGGAATAATAAAATTAATTGTGTCAAGAGGCAATCAATGAAAGTGAGAGAGGCAATTTGAAAACTATATCCAACTTTTTTTCCCCACAAATATATATATATATATATATATATATGAATATATATATGTAACAGCTGTGTAATTAAAAAAGGATGAATGTAAACACAGAAACTGTCTAGAATCATACCTGTGAAGTCTACTGCTTTTAAAAAGTCCATTCTAGCAATAGCATCTTCTACCAAGTCATACAGTTCAATTGTTGGGACACAAACATCACTAGATGAGAGTCTGTGCTGTGCATTTTCACAGATACTTTTGCTCTGTTAAATCTGTGGAGATTACCTTTTTGGTTTTGCACAGTAGCTGTGGAAATTGCTTTGGATTTTGCAGTGATGAAGTCTCTATCTGATTATTACTGTTACTAATTAATATTATGGAAATAATGAAAGCATTTAGCAAGACATCAAAGCCTGTTTGCTCTACAACCTGTATTCCCTTGTCAATAAAATATCTTGCCTCAAAAAGTTATGAACTAAAAATGTAAAGCTGGGTGGACACAAGAAACAGATGAGGAGAGCACAGTGTAACAGCATGACAATTATGAGGAGTGTAAGAAGCAGAGGTCAAAAAACTCCAACCACCTAGGCTTAGTTATATATGTCTTCTTTCTCCACTTTCCTTTATCTGTCTTTTAATTAAAAATAAGTGGCCTGATTTTCAAAAATCTGAGCACTCAAAACCTGCACTGATTTCACAGGCAGCTCTGGGTGTCAGCACATTAGAAAATTAGGCCAAAAGTGTTTTCATCTTTGGAAACTTCGTAAGATTTATCCTTTAAATGTGAGTAACTAAAAAACATTGATAGCTGTAACTTAAAGCAATGGAACAGGGTAGGCTTCTAAAAATCCTGACAAATTTAATGTGTTATAATTATCTTTTGCCTCTCTTTTTATTTCCTGGTGTTGCATCTCTTTTCCAACATCTTTCTGACCCATTTTGGTAGAGAAAGTAGTAACAATCCTGGGTAAATTTCATATTGTTCTTGTCAGGGCCGTGTGGTTATAGGCTTGGACATTTACTTCCAGACTGGGAATTTCAAGTATGTCTCAGGTAAACAAACAAGTATCTATACTGACCTTCAATTTCTTTTCTTGTTTATATCACAATTATTTAATAATAAGATATTCAGGGTATCTCAACCATTACTGTGGTCCACACTTACTTTTATCAGTTGTTAGTAAGTGTAACAAAAATTAAGGATGGCAAGATTTTGAAAGAATGCTATATGAAAGATCCAAATATTTATTTATATATTTGTTTATGGGAGAAAGTTTTATTGGATGTTAAAAGTCCATTTTCATTTAACTGTAGGGAAAACTACTAAACTAGTGATAAAAAAAGGATATTCAAAGAGATATGTGAAGATGGGTAAAAAAAAAATAGTATCTGCACTCGCATTATCAAAACACACCTGATACTGGAAAGCTTTTTATTTGAACTGAAATTATTCGTCTGTCTTCACAAAGAGATAAAGTTAATGTAGCATGTCCTAGCTTCTTAGAAGTTTCTTGCATACCTTCAGTATGCACTTACATTTTATACTTACAGTTCCCCCTTCATTTAAAAAATATCTTTAGCAATGTTCAGCTGATTCCATCATAAAATCTTCCAAAAATGACCAATACTATGATTTTTCATATCAGACACTTCATACAGTGGGATCAGGTGAATTCCCTGTGAGCCTGTTTCACAGCCCTATTTCAGTATTATTTTGTGCGCTGGTTTCAGCCAAGGACAGGGTTAATTTTTTGCAGTATCTGAGAGGGTGTGTGGCTGAGGGGGCCTGGCCAGGACCAAGTTGTTACTGGACACTCACTTACCTCATTGCAAGGACCTGGGGAGGGGTAAGGAACTCTGGCTTCTGACAGGAAGAGGATGGCTTCTGTTCAGTGGAGAATGTGGAGGATGAGTTGTTGGGGTGGGGTGCCACCACCTGCAATCACATTGCTTTGGGTCAGGCTCAGTGAGTATCTGCAGGTAAATTTTCTTCTCTTTTGTAGACTTTTGTTATAATGTTATAGCTGTTATTGTTAATTTTCTTATTTCATTGCTGTTTGTAAAATTTTCTCATCTTAGCCCATGATCTTTACCTCCAGTTGTCCTCTTGGGAGAAGCAAGGGGATGAGGAGGTGGGAGAGGGGAGAAAGGGGAACTGAGTGAGCACCAATGTGGTTTGGAGTCTTGGTGGGAGAACGCAGGTGGGGAGTTTCATTTCTAAACCACAACATATTGTCAGGGAGGTGAGAAGAGCATGATTTGTGTGACAGACTAACTTGTTTAAATCCTTTTTGTTTTCTAATGTTTTGTACTTAGGCTGGTATGATTTCTGGGGCTTCTATTTCTCAATTGACTTCAATATTGACATTCATAGTCATAATACACTTCCCTCATATATTACTGTACAACGTTAGCAATCTTCATAGATTATTAGGTTAGAGTGTTCTGGTATCAGTACAAATGGGAGCTGAACAAATACAGGATAGTCCTGACAAGAAGGACTTGGGGGTGCTGGTGGATGAGAGACTGGACATAATCCAGCAGTGTGCGCTTGCAGCCCAGAAAGTCAATTGTATCCTGGGCTGCTTCAAAGTGCAAGCAAGATAGAGAGGTGATTCTACTCCCTTACTCTGGTCTTGTGAGAGCCCAAGCATTGCATCCAGCTCTGGGGTCCCCACCACAGCAACGACATGGGTCTGTTAGAGTGAATCCCAAGGAGGGCACCAAGTTGATTAGAGGGATGGAGCACCTTTGCTATGAATAAAGGATGGGATAATTGGGATTGGGATTCAGCCTGGAGAAGAGAAGGCTTTGAGGTGACCTAATTGTGACCTTCAGTTCCTGAAGGGAGCCTACAGGAAATATGGAGAGAGACTATTTAAAAGACTATGTAGTGTCAGGAAAATAGGCAATGGCTTCAAACTGAAAGAGGGTAGGTTTAGATTAGATATTAAGAGAATTCTTTACTGTGAGGGTGGTGAATCAATGGAACAAGTTGCCCAGAAAAGTTGTGGATACCCCATCCCTGGAAGTGTAGACAGCCAGGTTGGATGGGGCTTTGAGCAACCTGGTGTTCAGACCTGGTTATTAAAATTGTTACAGAAATGCCTCTGCCTGAATTAAGGTGCAAACTAGACCATCTGCCAAGTCAATACTGTGGATTTTATGGAACAGCAAATGTGAGGTAGAGACAGAGAGAAAAGGAAGGAAATAGGAAAAGGGATTGAGAAGAAAAAAATAAAGTAACAGAGAAACAGATTAAGAGGAAAATATCACCACTCCCTGGATCCCAAGGGCATCCTTTCAATCCTCTTCTGATCTTCTAAGGGGTGAGGGTCCTGAAAAACATTCAATGGGTTCAATGGATTAATATAGATTTGGGTCAGGTGGGAGTGCCCAGGTACCTCTGCTGTAGGGGACAAGTTTGACACTGTCTCTTGCAGCAGACTCTGATCCTTTGCATCACTTTGTATCACCTGCAGGACTGGTGCAAGGCCTCAGGAATCAGTGCGGGGAGAGGGCACTCTGGGGGTTTCTCAGCTGCCTCTTACATGATGTCCTTATAGGATGTCCTGTGTGTGGGGGCCTCCCAGGGTGGGGGGGGGTTTACAACTGAGCCAGTTTGTGTCGGGGAGTATGGGTGCTCACTCCCTCTGACCAGAGGGTACACCACACACCTAAAACTCTCCTCCTCCTCCTCCTCCTCCTCCTCATTGTCCTTCTCCTCCTCCTCATCCTCCTCCTCCTCATCCTTCTCCTCCTCCTCATCCTCCTCCTCGTCCTCCTCCTCATCCTCCTCATCCTCCTCCTTTAACTTATCTGAAGTTCCCTTAGGCAACTTAACTCACAGTCCAAAGGAAGTATATTCAGGGACATGTAGGCTTTGTTGGTAGCAGCTTCTTTATACAGTTTTACCATAACAGGAAAACAGCCTTCATAACAATTCTTAAACCATTAACCATAACATTTCAGTCTCTCAGAATTGGTCCAGTGAAAGTTGTCCCTGCAGGTGTGTTGGCTGTAAATGATCTTTAGTGTCCTTTCCAATGCAGGCCATTTCATGATTCGGTGTTCCTATGATTTTCAAGCTTCAGGTTCCTATGGCTCATCTTGAAGTAACTCATCTGATGGTCTGCATTACAAAGGTCCCCAAGGGCCTTCCAGATGCATTCTAATTTTTTTTTTTTTTTTTTTAATTAATAGAATTCACTGAACATTGTCAATCAATGCTTCTGAATACCCATGAAGTAAAGCAAAACATTAATTTCAGCTACACGAGTCCCTTTCAAGAGTTCACTTTCTCAAAACATAAGTGTCAAGTCATTGATTAATTTTTGTTTAAGAACAACTGATAATCTATTTAAAACTAGAAAGATGAGAATTTACATTTTATTACTATACCATATATTTATTTATGCTTTCATGTTCATTGATTATAAAATATTTATTTTGCCTCATTTCAGATATATAACAGTAAATTAAACAATTTAAATAAATAATAATTATTTGTTTATTGACCTGGGAAATGCAAGTACTTGTTTCCTTGATGTTTGTAATTAAGAAAGGAGCAGGTATTTCCCAGAACTGAAGATGACAAGCTCAAATTTCCGACTACGAAGTCTAATTCTGTGATGTTATTCAAAGATATAAATATGATTATGTTTAATATGAATTCTCTTGGTCTAATGGGAAATATGTTTTGCAAAGAATTTTTAACATTGACTTAAAAATCCATTGAACTTAGAGAAATGAACAAAACTTTAGCTTTAATTATCCTCAAACTTTTTACATTGGTCTCTACTCAGTTATTAAATGTTGTAATATGCCAGTTCTCATTAGAGTCTTGAATTTTTCTTTTTTCATCCTAATTCCAAACAGGATATGTTGAAAGGTCATGGAAACCATCTGATCAGCATTACCAAAGGCCAATTTAATTCCTTTTACAGTAAAATGAACTTAGAAGAAGATGGTATTTAAAGCAACAATTTGTGGTTCTGTCCATCCAAAATGAGCATTGACTGCTTTCCAATTCCAAAAATACAGATTTCTAAACCACAATTTTAAAATTTTAAAAAAACTTTGTATAAGAGGTTATATAGTGCTTTGAACAAAATACCAGAAAACTAGAAGTTATAAAGTTATTGATGAAATTTCTATTTCTGTGTCATGACTCTTGAAAATAAGAATAGAAGGGTCAGAAAGTTTATTTTGGTTCATAAATCTTATAGAATGATTGAAAATTGTAACATCAAAGTCAGGTGGTCCATTCACAACATTACTATAGACTTAATACTAATTTTGCTGAAATAGAACTATTTATATATTTTTGTTTTCTTTGCCTCTTAATATGTGCTCTGTCTGGACAATGAAATACAGATTAACAAATTGGAGCTGATGATGGGTGTTTTATTACCTTCTGCTTTGTCCATGCCTGCAGAACAGAATTATAAATTAATTAAAAAAAAAAAATAGAATATCCAGAATAGGAAGAAATCCACAAAGGTGATCCAGTCCAACTCAGGCCCTGCATAGGACATCCGAAGACTCACACCATGTGCCTGAGAGTGTTTTCCAAATGTTTCATGAGCTCTGTCAGGCTTGGTGCTGTGACCGCTTCCCTCGGGAGCCTGTTCCAGTGCCCAGCCACCCTCTGGGGGTTTCAGATATCCATCCTAAACCTCCTGTGACATTCATGCTGTTCCCTCAGGTCCTGTCACTGCTCACCACAGAGAAGAGATCAGTGTCTGCCCCTCCTCTTCCCCTCACAAGGAAGTTGTAACTGCAATGAGGTCTCTCCTGTCTCCTCTTCTCCAGGCTGAGCAGACCAAGTAACCTCAGCTGCTCCTTGTATGGCCTCCCCTCTAGGCTCTTGACCAACTTTGTGGCCTTTTTTGATGCTTTCCAATAGCTCTATATCCTTCTTATATTAGAGTGCCCAAAGCTGCATGCAGTAATTTTAGCCATAGAAATGGGAATGTAAATTATTCATTTACAACTGATGTATAATCAATTGTGTATAATCTGTTGTCTATGTCAGTGGCTTACAGTCTTCACTGACTATCTTCATTGAATATGGTTTCTCTAAATACATCATTCTTCTGTGGATATGCTTCTCAGAACTCATTCGGAGTAGGTTCATTAGGTTTAGCATTTCATGCACATTCTAGTAAAACATATTTTTTCAAGGGCGGCTGAAATTTAGCTTACATAACAGATGTCTAGAACTAGCCCTAAACCAAAGTTCAGGAAATGCACTTAAACTGACAGAAACTTGGACATTATGGGCCCACAGTAAAAATTACTCTGTACAAAAATAAAGTGTTTCTGAAGTTCCAGACTCTGAATAGCCTATGTCATGCATCTATTTAAAGGATACTAAAGGTTCAGCAGTCTTTTTTCTCTACAACAGATAAAAAACAAATAGCTCCATAGTTTTCCATACAGATAGTGAAAATGTCAAGACATCCATTTTGACAATGGTCAAGAAAAATTTCTTCTTAAAAATTAAAATAAGCATACAAAAAAATTTTCCACATTTATGTCTTATAAAAAATATTTAGAGCAAATGAGAAAGCAGTAAAAAACAGCCAGATCATGTTATCAGAAATAATTTGCATATTTTTCCAGAAAGTTCCTCCAGAAAATTCCTTCAGAGAAGAATTTGACAAATCCTGGTCTTTTCATTACAGTGGGAAATAAT
This sequence comes from Tachycineta bicolor, assembly GCA_025960845.1. Taxonomy (NCBI): domain Eukaryota; kingdom Metazoa; phylum Chordata; class Aves; order Passeriformes; family Hirundinidae; genus Tachycineta; species Tachycineta bicolor. The sequence goes on from JANEHK010000003.1 coordinate 27,523,962, forward strand.
CTTGGAGTTCTTGGGAATGACATTTTCATTTTCCATGAGGATTTAAAGAATACTGCAATAAGAAAAAGCTCTGCAGATGTCTTCATTAACTAGTATTCACATAGCATTTATTTCAGATACATATTGAATTTAAAAAGATTCCAATGTATATTTTCAAATCCAGTATTACCTTTTTCAGGAAAACTATCAGCAGAAGTCTTTCTCACTAAAAATTCTAAAATTTAAGTTTTAATATTTCACCATTAAATTAGTTTGATTGTATTCAAGGGCCTGGATGAATCCTGCCTCATTGTTTACATTGAACTGAGTAATTTTGAAACACATAAAGGACCATGAAGGAAGAGATTTTTTTTTTTTTTTTTCCCCCATCTCAAGCATCTTTTTTAACTCCTCGAAGTGAAGATAGGGTTAATTGTCACTAGATGTCTTGTAGTACCTGAAATTCCTCTTCTTTACATCTTAGTGTTTCTATTTTAAAGTTCTCTGTTCCCTCTGTCTTATTTATCCCCCATTATATACTGTATTTCCTAAATATATGTCACAAATATCATCTGTTCTATCATAGTTATACCAGCATATCTTCTTACATTCGTTCACACAAATATTTTTTGAGTACTGTGTTCTCAACAGAAAAGGAGAAGCAGTACTAAGTACAGTAAGACATTTTTTAAGTTCTCAGTATAACACAAGATATTATAAGAAAAAATGCAGTGATATTTAATCCCCATACTATTTCTCTTTTATGCCATAGGCTTATACAAGTAATTATATACTTGAATAAGAGTTAGACAATGCAGAAATTGTGTGTTTGGTTTCTGGTTTTATTCTTATATTAAGAGTACAGTGACAAAGTTACTGAGTAGCATCTATATGCTGGTGGCAGGCAGAAAACGAAAAGTAACTTCTTAAGCTGTCATAATTTGGATTTATATGTGGATGCAAAAAAGCATGATACAGATTCCAAAATACTTTGAAAACATATAAAGGGATCACTTTTGGTTAGCTTTTTTCCCAGTTTTCTGTTTCATTGGGCTGAATGGCAATGTACTGGTGTTTTGTTTCATTAGTGTCACCATCAATATCCAGATCACTTTCTCAAGAAGACTAATTCGCAGTGCTACCTTTTAAATCAATGCAGGACTTCCAGAATATGCTTGAATGGTGTGTATGTCACCAGCAATAGATGCCTTTGGATTTCTATATCTTTAAGCATGAGAATCAGAATCATACTAAAAATTACATGGTGATTTATTCATGTTGCTCGATTAACTTTCTCCCATCAAACTTGTGACAACTAGAAGTTTGAGCTTTGGTGGAAAGGATGATGAATCATTATGGTGTGGCAGGGATCCAGTAAATGTGATACTCTGAGTTTGTATTGATTTTCTTGAATTTACTGGCTTATGTTGCTCTACTTACTAATTTCTGTACTTTGGTCTGTGTCAGTCTTCTACACGTCTATTTCTTCACACGTTCCTATTCTGCCCTGAAAAAAATTTGGTGAACTGTCATCTTTATATAATGCAGTAGAATTCAGATTCCTGTGGTAATTAGGGTTCTTGATCCTTTGTTTATTCTTGTCACATCTTATTACTTAAATCCTGATTGCATTTCTTTGTAAGGCTTACACTCAGAAAGTGTGATATTTGGCAACAAATACCATATCCCTGTTTCACAGCAGACAGTAGTAATATAGTGGCCAGCACAATGAAGAAAATGTGGTATTTTAAATACAGGTATTTTATACATTCACTTCTAGGATTTTTGTGTGTGTGGTTTTTGTGGTTTTTTGGTTTGTTTTTTTTTTTTTTTTTTTTTGTGGTTTGTTTGTTTGTTTGTTTGGGGGGGTTTTGTGTGTGTGTGTGTGTGTGTTTTGTTGTTTTGTTTTTGTTTTGTTATTGTTATTGTTATTGTTTTTGGGGGGTTTTGTTGTTGTTGGTTGGTTTTTTGGGTTTTTTTAAGATTAATCTTAGTCATTGATAAAACTCGTGTATCTTCATACTAAAAATTTCTCTGTGAGGTGATCAGACTTCTGCTCCAGAATTATATAAAGGAAAAGATAAAATAACTTGTAATTTTGATTATTTTGATAATTATTTAGCTTTTTTCCTTAATGCATATATTTTACAGAGTATATTTGCCTGAAAAAGTACATCTAGTATGCAACATTAATACTGTATTCTGCATGTAATAAACAATAAGAGGCTATAAGTGAAATAATAACTTGAGGTAACTTGTTGATCTGCTGCTAGGTTTTGTTTATTTGTTTGTTTTTCTGCAGCAAAATTTCTTATAATATTGTTGTTATAAGTACAGAGCTAGCAAATTCCATATTGTTGAAGCCTGGTTAACATCTGAAGTAAACAAGTCTCACCTTACTACACAGTCAACATTGTTGATGAGGAATCAAATTTTAGATTTATGCAAAAAAAAAAAAATGTACAGGTAGAAGTGCCTGTATGTGTCATAGTTATCGGGGCTTCTCTGACTGTCTGTGAGTCTCAGGAGAGATGCCTACATGGAAGTGCTCAGAGTCATTATAAATGCCCTGTTTTAGTCAAAGACATACACATGGGCTCATGTGATACAATGAAAGACCTGTGCCATCCCAGGGCCACAGCTGGAGGCTAAGCATCGTATTCAATGCCATCTTAAATGTCACTAGACCCCCAAGGGTGAGCAGCTAAAGACAGCACAAGAGCCATAGTCAGCACAATCAGCAAGTCAAGAAGCCTGGAGGTTTATTCTCCTGTGTAGCCTGTAGATGCTCATGCAGTGATGTCTAATGCCATTTGAGCTGTCCTAGACTGCCTGGGGTATCACATAGGACAGTCAGATATGTGCCCAAGACCTGTAAGAGACTCATGCCCTTCTAAGGGTTTACCAAAGGCTAGGTAACATGCCTAAAGAATTAAAAATGTTCCTGTCATCCATACATGGCAAAAGAACCCCTGTGTAGTTTGGGGACAGCTGAAATACTGTAATCCCCTGAGTTTATTGACTGGACGTCTTCTGACTACTCCAGTGTCTTATAATTAAAACCTATTTTATGTGTATATCTGTCTTTCATCACCCTACTAAGATTTTAACCTGTTTAGGTTATTTTAATAGTCTAGATAAATATTAAATTCTTGAAAATTTAGGAAAAATATAGTTTGCTGAAGAAAATACTTGTGTGTCCTTTCAAATCTTATTTGACATCAGAGAATCCTCCAAGTCAAACAGAAATCTACAGGAAACTGAAGTTTGCTGGTACTGCTACTCATGGTCCTATTCTTTCTGGTTCTGGAAACACTATACAGCAACTAATTCTGTGTTACTGCTCTGTCCATTTTGCCATCACTTCTTTAATGAAATTTTCCTGACACAATATATAATGAATGGACTCCTCAAGTCTTGCTGTCTTATTTGCAAAATGTCTGCAGCTTTGGAAAGTTCTTTAAATTTCTATGGTTTCCATGATAGCAGTCTTACTTTAAATAGTACAGCATGAAGAATGCAGTGTAGAGTAAAGAATAAAAACAGAGTGATGATTATAAGGAATACTCAATACAATACTTATAACATAAGGACTTATAAGGATTCCTTATAATTCTTGAAGTGTCCATTTGATATGATAAAATAATTTCTGCACAACTTTGAAAGTACCTAGCTGTATGTATTACTGAGCCCCAAAGCTAAAATACTTCACACGATTTTGCTGTATGAAAAATGTTCAAGGTTTAGTTTATTCATTATCTTATTTTCTTTTCAGATTACAAACCCTCAATTAACTGATTTAGTAGTTTCACAGAGAATCAATTTGAAAATCCTAATCAACCCAGTAAAACACTGAGGTTCTTGAAATATGTTGGACATCAGGGCATCTAAGTATTCTAAAACATGTATTGCCAGAGATAATTTGTTTTCCGGGGTTTGGTTACAGTATTTATTAGAGTGATTCTCGTTAGTGCTACTATAAAGGGTCAGTTATCTATTCCTATCATGATGCCTGTTTTTCTTTAGTTTATGGCCCAGATTATTTCCCCTGATTTCTCACAGTGTCAGCTGCCTTCAAAAGTAAGTGTTAATCAGTGAAATATTTCCATAGGCAAAGAACACTAAAAAACTGTTTCTAATGGCTTCAAACATCTCTAAAGAAAATATTATTTTCTGATTTCAATAATTTCTTCTGAATCTCTGATTTTTACAGCAGAAAAGAATTAAGACAGCTGTTATTTACTGAGAAAAAATAGCTCAAGGGCATACCAAGCAGATACCTTTATTATGCTTTAACTTCTGCTTTAATGGCTATAATAAATCAGAATGGGACTGAAATAATTCCATTGACATTTGATTATTTGAATATCACTGACTCATTCTAAATCTCAATGGAAAAAGTAGGTTTTCACTTTAAATTGCCATTATAAACTAGATGTTCAAGGAATAATTACACTGACATCAATTTTTCAGATAAGATGGGAACAAACACCATATTGACTTTTTGTTGAAGGAGGGCCATTATGCTAAGAGCAATACAAAGTATTTTTTGAATTGGCATGTGAGCATTATTACTTCAAAAGCTTTATTCTGAGATAGTGTTTTTACGAGTCTGTGTGTTTCATGCTTAGGTATCATCAAGACATAAAAAATGGAATAATAAATGTTACTGTGGGAAGTAAGATTGAGCATGATTTAGAGTGAAACAAAGAAAACCACTCAGTATAAAACTCTTCACTTATTTTGCATATGATGCTTTCTTGCCTAAAACATACCTGTGTTCTTGGTGAGTGACTACTAGAATAAAAAACAATTCTGAGGTAGTTCAATGCATTATTCAAGATGGGAAGTGGAAGGGTGGGAAGTGTAATTTTTTTCAGTATTGTCCCACAAGTCCTTTCTGTCAATTGGAAATAAAAGAAAAAAAAATATACCTTTTTTTGAGATAGGCCATACACTATTCTCAGCTCATTATAGTGCTCATCCTCCTCATTTTTGCAGCAGAGATGTCAGACTGAGCAGATATTTTTACCTCAGCGAATGCTTTTGGCTCTCTGGAAGAATTCTTAAGCATTTGGGCTGGCAGCTTTGGTGTTGTCACTTGTATTGTCATGTAGATATGCTTCTGATTAGTTCCTCTTGCTCCTGTATTCAATTTACTGTCATTTTTTTCTGGTTGATATAATTTTTGTTGTGCTATGACTTGTGCTTCTCCATTTTATAGTGGAGGCTTCCTTGCAACTAACCCCTCATAAAATTGTTTTGTGACATCTTTTAATACCCTCTTAGTAGCAAAACATTTTCTCACCCAGTGTTCTTGGAAATCTTCCATTGTACAGTTAAATGCCTGTATATCCATTTGCTCTGCAAGAAAATTACATTTTGTTGTGAACAGAAGTTTAACTATTTAAAACATGTATTGCACTAATATACACACTTTGCAACCAGATAAATATTTGATGTGATTCAGAAGTCCTCCGAACTTAAAAAGAATTATTTGGGATGAAGGTTTACATGGAAACTCTTAATAATACTACAAGATGTAAATAATCTAAGTTTTCTAGTATGGCTGTTAAGCAAAATGGTACATATCTGTGTAACAGAGACAAGACAGAAAGGAGAAACCTAAGGGAAATATGAAAAATTGTATCTCTTTTCTTACCTTCACTCAGGTGCTTCTGTCATCTTTATAAACTTCCCCAGCCTTTATTCTTAAAGTTGTAAATTATGTTGTTTATTCCTTAAATAAATATATCTAATTTCTTCTTACATGAGATTATGGATCCACAAGATTATTACTTACAATTAAATTTGGTAGCAGGAGGTAAATTGAATACAGGAACAGAATGACCAAAAAAAAATCTAAATAGGTGGCTTCACCATCCTTTCTATGTCTTCCTTCTTTCAGGAGATCTGTTGAAAATGGTTCTCCAGTGAGGGAGACTCAAAAACCTCTCTGGGCAATCTGTGCCATTGCTTAGTCACCCACATAATAATGTTCTTCCTCCTATTCAGATGGAATTTCCTGTGCATCAGTTTCTGCCCATTACCTCTTGTCCTATCACTTGGCACCACTGGGAAGAGTCTGGAAAGATCCTCCTAACACCCTCCCTTTAGATACTTATAGACACTGATGAGGTCCCCTCTCATTTATTTTTTCCCAAGGCTGAACGAGCCCACAGCCCCCTCAATCTTTTCTCAAAAGAGAGGTGTTCAGAACTGGACACAGAGCTCCCTCTGCTACCTCACTTGGGCTGAATAGAGGGGCAGGATTAACTATTTTATGTGTTGATGAGAGAGAAGTGTTTAGAAAGTGAGTCTTTTTGTCCAGCACTTTTAAGGAACCTTTAAAAATTAATAGCAAGAATTTGAAAAACTTGTGCTGTCACTAAGCAAGTCAGTGAGTGAAAAATATTACAGATATATTTCAGGAAGTAGAGAAAAAAAATTAAGGTTGAGTGAATGAAAAGAGGTTGAACATTTTTGTTTATGAACAGAGGATTTAGAAGTATTGTGACTACATTAAAAAAAAATCTAAGAATTCCATTCTTGTAGCTGATTCTGTCTCCGCACCGGGCGGATGCCAGCTTCCAGCTAGCTCAGATCTACACAGCTACAAGATGTTCCCAGTTCGGATGGGCACGCAGGTTATCTTTACATGCTGGCTCGGCTTCTCAGCAGCAGCTGGACTAAATAGTGTTGTGACAGCGGCGGCAGTAAGAAAAGGATGGCTCTCAGCTTAGCAGGTTAAAAGATGTTTATTCAGGCCGAGCTGCGGGAAGTCTGCAGCTGGTCCAAACCACAGGCCAGAGAGCAAGAGAGTTTGAATTTCCCTCCTCCACCTTATAACTGGGGGAGGGGTTCAAGGGAGGTTACAACAAGACAACAAATCAGGGGATCCAGGGGGTAACAAGGTGTGCCCACCCCCAAGCATTGACCATTGACACCAAGGGTCAAAGGAATTCCACCCTGGGCGATGTATCACCTGAAGCCCTCTCCCTGAGATTGCTCAATCTTGGGGAGGGGTTCTGAAGTGATAGGCAGGCTGTCCCAGAGCGAGGGTGGGGCAGAGGGGATGATCCAGGTCAGGTGAGGAGTGGGAGGACTGACACAAAACACCTTATTATACAGAAAACAGAAAAGGGGATGGACTGTTACAAAACTGGGGATACAGTGAACTGAACCATAACATAAAACTTCTTATAAAACATAATAAAACAATTCTCACACCGCCACATTCCATCAGTCAAAAATCTACACACAATATTTTAATATTGTTTCTTGTATTGTGAAGTGTAATTGCATTTGGGTTTGGTCCACATTTCAGGCACTTCAATTAAATTATTCTCCTGAATTTTTCAAAATGACAAAAGCTTTTGTGAGATAAGAAAACAGTTTCTCTCAGGGCATAACTATTTTCATGGGTAGAAAGCACTAAAGCTTTTATTAATGAAACAGAAAAAAATGTAACACAAACCAAGGGCTAGAAACTGAAGCCAGACAAATTCAAATACATTGAAAACACAGGGTTTAAGAGTGAGAATAATTAACAGCAGAAGCAGAAGGTTTTCCATCACTGAGCATTCAAAATAAAATATAATTGAGGGCCCAGTTCAGGCTGCCTCCTTTAGTTTTCAATTTGGTGAAGGTGTCTGCCTTGTGCACCATTTCCGAACACTCAACTGATTGTTCTCTTTATGAACAACATAAGGGCAGAAATATTGTAGCTCTAGATATGATTTCATGGAGTTGACACAAGTCTTCGTGTGTCATCCTCATGAACCAATGTGATATTTAACATGAATATGTAGCATATTTTAGGACTTAGTCAAAGCAGTACTGATATGAAAGGTTCATTTCCCAATACTGAGAGGAACCACTTGGAGGAAACATAGAAGTGCTTGTCAGCACCTTGCCAAATGGCAAGATGTTCCATTCAGTTCAGGTTCCGAGGATCAAAACCTGTACTGAACATGGCCACTTAAATTATCATTATTCAGTTGTGGAGAGCACTGCTGTGTATATGAGCATATATATGTGTATATGTATTCTAAGAGCAGTAGCCCAGAATGTGGGAAACATGCTGAGCAAGTGTTCTGTTCTTCTGCTCAATCATTTGGTTGTTGGCTTTTTTTTTTTTTTTTTTTTTTTTTTTTTTTATAAGTTAAAAATATCTAATTTTTTTTTGAAAAAAAGATTGGGTAAACAGAGACCAGAACCAGAGATAGTTCTCGGAGTGTTTTCACTGTGAAAATGGTAGTGCTTCCTCCTGACCTCCTGCCTAAACATGCCTGCTTCCTCCATTTCCCTCCTGCGTGGAGTAATCAGTAGGCCACCTACTGAACAACTTTTGACTCTATTTTAATATGATTTTTCTCTTGAGGCTTCTGTATTACTTTAGAATTTATTTGCTGATCATATCGCACCTCAATGTAGCTAAGGCCAAGTAAGTTCTTCATCCCTTAAACTACCTGAGCTCCAGCACTGCACTCCAGATTGTTGTCAGCTAAGTATAGCAATCTAGTATAGGAAGCCCCAGCAAAAAAGAGATGGTAAAATATTGATTTTCTTCTTTAGATAGTTAATTGCTGTTTAAAACCACAACAAATCTGTGTTGAAAAGCAGAGGTGTTTAGATTACTGATGTAAGCCCCTTTAGCACCCAAAAGCTCAAAAACTATCCAAAATCTATAAAGTAAAAACTAACAATCTTTAACAGAAGGGATGGGTCAGAGACCCAAACCTGACCTGCATTGTGAATTCCTTTAATTTTTCCAAGATAAACTTGTCTTTGTTCTTCCTAATGAATATGAGATTACTTCAGGATGGTAGCACCCAAAGGCCTCATTGAGGATAATGCTGCAGACTGTACAAACACAGATAAACAGCTCACCCCGCACAGTTTATGATCTGAAAGTCATAGAGTTTGAGGGGTGGCAGCAGATATATAGTTTCTGAGCAAATGAAAACAATTCTGATTAACAGAGCTTTGGTAACTGAATGTTTTCTTGTTAATTTTTGTCTTCTTAAAGGAGTAGAGGTCAAATATAGGAAATGACAGGACTATGGAGGTTAATGAGAAAAAAAAAAAAAACATGAAATGAGAGGAAAAATTACAGCTTGCTGTCACTTGTTCTGGTCTACCTGCAGGAGCAGGTGGGCATGATATTAGAGGGAGTTTAGAAAAATTAAAAAATAATTTATCAATTTGCTTTTTAGATGAGATGGTTTTTCTTTAAAACTGTGGAGAAAATACTAAGCCTTTATGCAAATACTCTATATGCAAAAACATATAACTTATTAAAACAGAAGCTAGAAAAACTGTCTAACCAAATCCTCGTACTGTAGATATGAATTTCCCATACAGATGAATAATAAACTTCTTCTCTTCAAATATTCATATACTCCAAACCAATCTATACCTAAAACAAAAAACAAAAAACAAACAAAAAACCAAAAAACCAAAAACAAACAAACAAACAAACCCCAAACAAACAACAAAAAACCCAACCAAAAAAAAAAAAAATTAGAACAGATATATTGTTTAATACACTTGAAAATGCAGAAATGAGGAGCTTAAAAACACTGAACAAAGGGAAAACCTTCTAGAGTTAATTTAGAAACTTGTGGATGCTGGTAGATATTGCCATCTCTTCTGTGTTACCATCTGGGGTCTATTATACCTCCCTTTTGTTAAATTTCAGATGTAGATTGAAATTTGTAAAACAAGTGCATTAGAAATAGGAGGGCATGATGCACTGTAACCCACCTGGCATTAATAAGAGAAAGCTTGTTAGAGGCTGCCAGAAGAAAAAGCTTAAAGACCACTTCCTTTCAGCATTTAGATGCTTCAGCCTATTCAGTTGACAAGAGTGATCTTGTCCTTGGCAAAGGTCTACAATCACTTAAGTGGAGTTCATAATTTTTCAAAAGCTTTTTACACCCAGACTTTTAACGTGATATTGGCCACAGTACCCTGTTTTCCCAGTGGTCAGAATGCCTCTTTAGGATGCAGTGCACAAGTGCTTATGCCTCTCTTGAGTCTGAAGGGATCCAAACCCAGCACCCTTTTTTCCCTAATGAAAATACTATAAGTTGTTATAAAATTAGACTGGTGTGATGAAGACCAAACTTACTGCCAAACATTTTTTTCCCATGCAGAAAATACAAGAAAAATGCCATTGTTTAGTGGGACTGAAACTAGCATTTTTCAGGTGTCAACATGTCAGGTGTCATTTCAATGAAGAAATGGATGATGTAGATTTTGAAAAATTGCCTGTATCTGTCTCTTACCATAATACAAATTATGAGCACATGATTTATTGTACAAAATATTAATTATAGAATATTAGCTATCTTGCCTCAGGTTCTGAATTTATTTGTTAATAAAAAATATTCAGTATACTAAAGCATGTCAATATCTGAAGTGTAAGCAGTTGCTCAATCACTCTTGCAGAGTTGGAGTACACTGAGTACCTAATCAATTTATCAAAGAAACCCCTTCAAAAATATTATATTTGGGCCTAAAGCAACATGTATCAGGACATTTTTTTCTTTTTCAGTGTGTGAATAATGGTAGTATAGGAATGAATTAGCAGGTCCAACCTATTCTAAAATCATCTTTAAAAGGGATTGATATTCAGAACAAATAAACAAATTAAGAATTCTATTTTCTTTTGTAAACTTTCCTGTGAAACTGTAGAGCATGTTATTACACTTTTGAAAGCTTTGTTATCATAAGTGGTCATCTAAGCTATTTCCTCCTAATCTTCCTCTCTCCATAGGTACCCCAGATAGCTAATCATAGGTAGGCCAACAATTAAAAATTATGCTATAGATACAAGGAATGAGGCCTAAAGACAATAAAAAAGTTAAGGGACTTGAACATATATCATGTTAAGTGCTGGAAACTCTGAAAGTTAGACATCCAGCCTAGAAAGTGAAATCCATAAACCTGAATTAAGGGCCTAAGGGATGTATTCATTGATGCTTTCCTCTAGCAGTAAAACCTGTAAGAACTTTCTGCTCCCTCCTCTCTCCCAGTTATTTATTTTTAGCCTACACAGCAGTATGCAGTTTTCTCAGTCTGTTCTGATGCAGCTGTGTGCAGAGAACATTCTGAATGTATTCCCTGGACTAAAAAAAAAAAAAAAAAAAAAAAAAGCTTTATAACAACAGCAGCAGTAAAGAGGATTAAAAAAAAAAAAAAACAAAACCAAAAACCCACAAACCTAATCCAGGTCACTTCAGTGATCCCATTTATAATACAGCCTCACAAACTCTACCTCATCTGACAAGACAGTGAACTATGTTGTCAGAATGCATGCTATTTTTACTTTCTGACCTGCTAGACAAAAAAATATGTTCCTGAGAATATGATTTAAAAGAGTGAGATCTATATGTAGTCTGGTAGTCACCTGTGTTATGGTATTTCATAATAATTTCATACTACATCTATTGCTGGATCACAGAGCACTGCAGATCATCTTGGAGCACAGGAATGTATTTCTGTTCAAGTAATCAGAGCAGATGATGGGAATTTTATGCTGACTTCATACTTTTAACCAAGGTTTATGCTTGCTGTAAGTTGGTAGATGACACCTGAAGCAGCATAAAAATAGAGTGATATAGACAGGTGATATTTTATCCAGCATAAGGCCAGCAGAGAAAAGTTATTCCTTCAAAGGCTTGTAAACCAGCTTGACAAAATGGTCATGTGGCCATTTTGATCCAGTAGTAGGTGCTTTAAAAACCCCATTTATTATCTCATCAAAACAGCATGTAATGGCTTGAGTCAGCACTTAGTTCAGCCAGTCCAAAGTGTTAAATAGGAGTCTGGTGACCTTTTCACACACAGCAAGCTAAGTCTGCCCTTTTGACTGTGAAGAACTTTCTCACTGTTTTCTTTATAAAAATATACATTGATTACATGCTGTCTCTGCATATTAGCCTAGCTATGAAATTATTTGATTAGCAACTTGAAACTAAGTGCCCCAGTCTGTGCTGACATTAAAATACTAAAATGCTTCAGCTGCATGTTTATCCGTGGCCTTAACCAAGATGCTGCTGAAGATCTGAGTAGATTTTTTTCAGAGTGGGGCAAATGGGTTACCAGAAATGCTTCATTCAGCCAGAGAGGAAAGCAGATGAGCATCACATAGCCTAAAGATTAAAAAGCTTTCAGGTGCCACTTGGTAGTCCTTGATCATAGCAGTCTTTGTGACTTTTAATCCAGTGATTTTTAGGAGCATTCAAAGTCTTTGAATTCCTATCTTTCCTTTTTGGCAGCATGTGAACTGTGTGAACTGTGTATGCTGGTATTCTCTCTGCAGGAACTCATACTGTGCCAGTTCACTCCAGAAAAAAAGGAAAACAAACCTAAACTCCTCCCCACCTCCAAGCAAGGAAACAAACAAACGAACAAAAGACATGAAAATTAAACTAAATTAAACTAAATAAACAAATAAATATGACAATGTAACACTATTATTATTATTATTATTATTATTATTATTATTATTATTATTGACATGGTCCCACCATGACCAGTGATTTACTGCAGGGTAAAGAGAAACAAAAAGTGATCTTTTCTTAATACAAAGAAAATTCTTTTCCCAAATTTTATTCATTGAGCCAGAGGTAACTTCTTCCAGACCTCATTAGTGCCTTTTATGTCTTGGACAGGGATGATCAAAAGAAATACATAGTGCTTACTTCTCATACAGTTGATGCAAAGGTAACCCTTTTATTCAAAAGGTGATTTATGACTGTCTGGAGTCACTATCTTAGTCCACCGAGGTGTTTGTAATATGATATGAAAGGCCTTTATTGACAGGAGAATAAAATTTTTGTTCTACCTAAAGTAGTTATGTAGTCTTTACTACCACAGTACATGAGTCTCCCTCAACCTCAGAAAATGTTTACCTGCCCAGTTTCTGGGGAAAAGAAATGCAATTAGCCCAGTTTACAGTTGGGGAATGCATATTCATCTCTGTTCCTACAACACTATGACTCTGTTCCTATGAAATCTACAATCTTGAGTCAAGTACCTAAGCTCCCTGCTGTGATAATTAAGTACTCAAGAATAAAATTAAACAATAATTTTGCACCTTGGACAGTGAACAGGAAGATATGAAGGAGCAGAATGGGTCTGGCAGGTAATAAATATTTGTCTTTATCATTAATATGAACCCAAATGACATCAAGTTCCTAACAAATTCATTTATGACCAAAGAAAATCATAGAAACTAGCAAGGAAGCTAGTTAGCTTACTTGTTTGTTTTTCTGTATATAAGCAGGGGGTTAATCAGCATCTGAGAATGTGTGTGGAACATGGTAACTGTCCATGTTACTATCCTATGCTTGTTCTAAATTCACTTGCTAAATTACTTAATCCTCTTAACTAAACAAGAGAATATGGAAATGGTTGTGATTTGTTAGACATATTATCAATTTAGGGCTATACTGTTCCTAAACACTGGACCCTCTTGTCTAGGGCACAGAATGTGAAATATTTCTGGGCAAAAGTAGATTCCTGTATTTGAGGTAGCCACCTTATATTCTATTTGTAGTGAGTGAGAATAAATTGCTACTTTCAAGTAATTTCCATTTTATAATTACCCCACACACATAAAGCACTTCAGGTGGTTTAGCTGTTTACTGATTCAAAGGGGATCAGATCAAATGTAGATATCATGACTGCAGACATTTAAACTTAGCTGATGTGAATCACACACAAAGTTAATTGAAAAAGAACCATATATTTTATTATTTCTAATATAAATTATACTATGTTCACCTATCAAGCTCTCAAAAGATTTGCTATTTACTTAGGCTATGAGGCAGAAAAATTAGTGAGGAAAACACAGAAGCACCAGAGAGAGAGAGGATGGTACTGGAAAAATATAATACCTGGACTTACTTTTCACAGGTTAAAAAAAATGAGGGCACTACTAAATACTGAATCAGCAAAAAATACTTACTTTGGGACATTTTCATTAATTTCTAATCACGATGTTGATGCAATTAATTAATCAGTCAGCAGTGCTGATGTTGATAAATTGCTTCCTTGGCCAAAATTCATCCTTGTAAGTGCCTATGGGTTGCTGACTGGGCAAGATCCCACTGTAGAATAAGACTTGACAACTTTTTTAGAAAAGTTCCAAGAAAGTTTTGGTGCCTGAGGAATACGAACATACATAATTTTTTTGTCTCTCACTAAGGTGTTTTCACAAAACTTGGAAAAAAAAATCCCCAAACAGGAATTTGATTACATACTCACAGATTTATATTAGCAATCTGAAAAAAAAATGTAAGACAATAGTGAGTTGAAGACTCACCAGGGAGTTCACCTGGATAATTTCCAGTCTGAGCATTTCCCACCACTTGGATTTCATGGAGTAGAGCCACCCCCTATAAGGTGCTTTTAACATTTCTTTCAAATGAAAACCAAACCACATTTATGACAGTAGAGTGGTGGGTGGAGATGACATTTTCCCCACAGAGCAGCTGAAAAATCAGACCATGAAAATACATGAACTTAATAACTAATCTTTTCTTACTAATCGTTTCAATGCCATAACTCTTTGACTGGTGTACTTCTTTGTACTTCTTTTGGAACATGACTAAACCAATTGCAAGAAGGGGTTTAATTTTTGGTGCTGACTTTAAGGGTTGCTTATCCATTTTACCTTACAAAGGCAGTGATAAAATACGAAACATATGTAATGAACTGGAATCCATCAGTCCTCAGATGAATACAGTGAACATTCATTAGACTTGATGGCCAAGCTTTTATCCATCATCTTTGCTTTCAATATAGTCTTTCTTATCACATACAATGAGGGGTTTTTTTGTTTGTTTGTTTTGGGGGTTTTTTTGTGGTTTTTTTTTTTTTGTTTGTTTTTTGTTTTGTTTTGTTTTGGTTGGTTTGTTTGTTTATTTGTTTTTGTTTTATGTTGACTTTATAGTACTACCACCTTAGAATAAGACATTTGGAGATGTGGAACATGAATATTCAAACTCCTGTTCACAGATATAAATTTATCTTGTGTTCTTTATCTGATCACAGGGCCAGAGTAAAAAAGGAAATCTCTATATCTTTCCTTTGAAAATACAGGTTTAAACTTCAATCACAAGAAAAAAATATTTGCTTATCCTTCAAGAAAGAAAGAGAAATGCTTAGCTTGAAAGAGTCAGTCAGAACTTACTTTTGATACAGTCAAGTTGCTCTCTAATGTCAAGACCAAGGCATTTATATATATATATATATATATATATATATATATATATATATAAAATCTC